>SNQJ01S0241808.1:0-13444 GCA_010110895.2 Picea sitchensis
ACCTATACCAACAAACCAATGATCAAGATAGGGGGTAGTAGGCTTGGCTACTAAACTTGTTATTTGATCCCTTGAGGTTGTCAGGGAAGCCTACCTTGTGGTGGAACTCTTCCATCACTAAAACGAGGGAAGATCCTACTAAAGTGACAATGGTAGTTTTTTTCAATGTTATGGAATATTTGGGGATCTTGTGGGGATTTGTGCAAGTACAAATCCTACAATAATATGTAACCCCCATGCGTACCCTATATTAGTTTATATTATCCTCCCTAGGTGCATTACAGAGAGATAACCTAAAGTGGGGTGAATTACCACCGAGGTGACAATGGGTGGGGTCCTCAAGTTCCACCATGGTTTGTTCTTGGATGATTGGACTAATCTTTGAGTGTAGATCCTAATGGTTATAGGTTAAAATCACCCAAAAAACCCATAAATACACCTATACCGACTGTTAGCACTAGAAGTCACACCTAGATTATTGTAATTGTAAGCCTAATACCCATCAGAATGTAAAGGATAAATGTTTATAAAAGGTGGAAAATGGATGGAAAACTCCATTAAAGATGTCAATCATAGATAACTCCATGTAATATACACCAGCAAGCAAGGCCTTGAATGGCTTCAAATTAGGTTTTAAGAGATAAAGTAATATATGGAAAAGTTAACAAGGAAAGTGTAATATACATATCATTTACATCACGTAATACTGACACACATATGAAGAAAACTCTATGAATAAGAACCTCCTACAATCAAAGAGAAAATACTCTGATAAACTTGCATGCATTATCACAATAAATCCTTTATTGCAATAAAGAAACAACAGGCAGGTGAATCATTCAACACAGATTGATATCAAAGTAAGACAACAAAAGATGATAAAAATAAGTAAGGCTCATTTCCACCATTAAAATTATCTTGAATCTAGTCCATACATTAGGAGAAAACTCCGTTACAAAAGACAATATCAAAATAAGAGTTTCTATGTCACACCATTCCCCCCTTCATCATTTTTAGTGGCCTCATATATATAGAGTTTCATTACAACTTAGAGGTCAACCATTGAAAGGGTCATCGACACTCTTCTAAAATAGAAAATCATTAACCCTCATCAATGAGCTGGCAACATAGAACATCTTCATTAACATCCATAGCCTCAAATATAGCGGTGAATTCAACAGCTCAAACGAAAGCATGATAGGACCCATAGCAAGAGGGTTCTAATAGAAAAAAAACCCATGTTTGGTATTTGCCAGAGAAGGCCCGTGGATATGCTAACCAACAACCTCACTGTGCTCCGAGTTCCGTATTAAGTGTCGGATGAAGGTCTAGATTCGCCTGATATGTAAATTCGAGTTGTCGGATGAAGGACCGGATTCGCCTTATATGTAAATTCGAGTTGTGGGATGAAGGATCGGATTACACCTACGAACTTGCACCTAGCCCTCGGCATTCATTTATGTTTTGGAGTTTGTGGAATATATATCTCAAATGCTTTAATAGAATAATAAAAGCATTATATAAAACCTGAAAATAACAGGGTTTCACCCAAATTCTTGCATATAGAATCCCGATCATCCCATGCCAAA
This sequence comes from Picea sitchensis, assembly GCA_010110895.2. Classification (NCBI taxonomy): domain Eukaryota; kingdom Viridiplantae; phylum Streptophyta; class Pinopsida; order Pinales; family Pinaceae; genus Picea; species Picea sitchensis. The sequence goes on from SNQJ01S0241808.1 coordinate 1,590, forward strand.
ATTTAATGAAGGCACTACCGGAAGTTCTAGTAGCAAAATATTCTTCTTTGAAATTGCTCAAGACAAAAAGAGTGCTAACACTGACCTTTGAAAAAAAAACTTTGGGGATGTGACCAAGGGTCCCCCACAAAAACATGTCAAGATGGACAATTTGTACCTACAAAGTATACAATACATCCAACATTTGTTACATATATTCAACAAAACATTATTGAATCTAAAACACTTTGATTGTGTTGCCAATGTCTAAAAGGATGTTTGATTAATCTTAAGATAAAGACTAAATTAAATTAGACAATAACATATTGGAAGAACTTAACAATAATATGGCATTCTATGAAGATATAAAGTTCAAGACAATCCACCTAAGAATACACTAGGATGTTTCTAGCAATAACCAATATATGAAAATTGCAATATTGTTGGGATTTATCTTTATGTGAATTTAATGTCCATAATTCCTTGGTATTGTTAAGTTGATAGATTAGACCTTATAATGGCTATCAAAAAACAAAAACAAAAACAAATATGAAGAAACTCATAACACTGAAATAAATAGTGAATCTTCAGTTTTAAAAATATATATTATATAGCAAAGAAATTCCATTGAATTTCTTCTAAATGTATGTAAACTTGGTAATGTAATAACACTAAAAGCTCCTCTATCAAGTGTAAAAATAGTGATGTCTCCCAACCCACAATTTTGCTAGCTCTATACCTATAAAGCAAGGACCCAAAAGTGGTATTCAATATAAAATCTAGAAACACAAAGATCCAACATGACATAACTTGCATACCTTCTAAATGGTTTTCTAGATCTTGGAACATTTAGTGATTACATTGTGTTTGTTAATCCCCTCCTCTTCCTTAATCTAGTACTATATATAGCCAAATTTCCTTTTGTTAATTCTAGCAATATCTAAGTGATTGGGTGCTACTTTACCATCCAACTACAAAAGCCATTGAAACAAAATAAATAAAATCTCCATAATGATACTCATTGGTATCAAAACCTTTGTAATTTTTCTCGTGAAAATAACACCAACCCTTTGTCAAAGAGCTTATCACTAACAAAAATTATCTTCACTGTTCATAGAAAATCACAATAGTGTTGTTCAAGGTAAGTTATCTTGTGAAAAAACACCCACACTTTGTCATAAAGTCTATCATTCCTTGTTAAGAACCAAACATCAATATAGCATATAAAAACCTCAGGAAAAGTACTCAACGCCTTGAAAAAAAGATAATTTCAGATAATAAGCCTCTTCGAGGGGGCAACCTCCTTTTACCCCACTTAAATGTTCAAGTACAAGATGAGTTCCAAAGATGAAAATGTCTCCTTGGTATATATAAGAGACTAGGAGGTATAATTACAAATAATGGCTTAAAGCCGGTATAATTAAAATAACATTACTAATATAAATTACAATAATGGACTAAATAGGCATACATAAAATAGCATTACTAATCTAATATGCCCACAATTAAGGAATTGTAATGAGCCAATATTAGGGCCAACATGCCCTTGAGACAAGTGTTGTCCTAGCGGCTTGAGTAACTTTCTGGATGCTTGTATAAAGAGACTCATCTTCCCAAGTGGAATCTTCAATAGATGGTTCCTCCATTTAATGAGATACTGAAAATGGATCTATTCCTCAGTTAGTGAGGTCTTGTGTTAGTGATGGCTTAGGGCTCCAATATGATTTTTGCTACCTCGTCAGAAGTTCTCGTAATATAGTTTGAACTGGGATGCTTTCATTACGATAACCTTTTTTAAGCATGCAACATGGAAAATTTGGGTGTACTTCATTGAGAGATCTGATGACTCCAATTTGTATGCCATAGTACCAATCTTTGCAACACCTTATAGGGCCATAGTACTTTGGTGATAATTTATTATCCTTCTTGTGAAACTGCTTGAGGGACATCGGTTTGTATGGTTTGTAGTCTTAAAATACCCAATCCCCTACTTAAAACTTCTTTCACTCTGATGTTGATGCCTTGTTGTTTCATGCGATTTTGCTGCCATGGTCGGTTTGTCCTTTAAGATTTGGAAATTTGTTGTTGATTCTCGATGTGATCTTCCACTTGCCCTTGCACCTTTGATTTTCTTTTAGAAGAAGTGATGGAGGTGGTATCCATAAAGTGCCATAAATGGTGTCATTTTGTTGCGGTGTGAAAGGGAAGTGTTATACCACCATTCTGCCAAGGTGGCTCAGTGAACCATTGTGTTTGTTTATGAGGGACAAAACAACGAAGGTAGCCTTCGGGACATTTGTTCACTTATCTCGGTTGTCTATCCCAGTTGAGGATGATAGGATGAGCTATGAGCCAATTAGGTACTTAAACAAGAAAGAATAGTGCATCCAAAAAATGTCCGATTGAATATGGGATCTGTCACTTACAATAATCTTTAGACTGCCATGTAGCTTCTGAACTATCTCCATGAATGGAAATTGGAAGCTGTACTAACTTTGAAGGGATGAGAGGGGAGTGCACAAAAGTGTGCATGCCTGGTTAGTCTATCAAAAAATCCCACCATGATGACACTCTTTCCTTAGGACTTTGGTAACCACATTGATGAAATCCATGAAACCTCCTCCCAATAGCGACTTAGGATGGATAATGGTTGTAAAAGACACAGGGTATTAGTGTTTCCACCTTATTTTGTTAGCAAACCACACATTATTCCACAAACCTTTGAACAGCTCCCGATTTTAAGGCCATCCCAAAAATCATTCTTGACTCTATGGTAGGTTTCAAAAATCCCGAGTGCCCTCCTATTGTAGAGGTGTGCAGGCTGTATTTCTTTGTTTGAGTTGGGAGTTCTTATATATAAATATAAAGCGTCTTTTGTACCATAGTGAATCATTTTTTCCATGTAAATGTATTTGATCTTCTTTGGAATCTGATGCAACCTTTGAATGAGAGTCCACACTTTTAGTCATTTTCCATTCATCCCTTGTTTCTCTATAATCCAATGGGTTGGATGATCGAGATAGCACAAAGGCATCAACATCTTCATCCCTTTCTTGAAGTGCATCTATACAATATTTTACTTCCCCTTTTTATAGGCGATTTCAAAATCATAGCCCAATATCTTGAAGTTTACCCATTTTTGTTGTTTTTACGAAGATAGTCTTTGTTCCAAAATTTAAGACTATCACTTAGTCTGTTTTGACCTTGAAGTGCATACCTATTGAGTGGGAAGGTAATTTTTTCAATACATGTAGTATTGCCATCATTTCCTTCTCATAAATGGGTTTGTGTAAGTCTCTTCCTTGAGTGGTCCAGCTTTCAAAAAAGCCGGGGGCCTTCCTTCTTGCATTAGGACGGCACCAATTCCATTTCGAGGCATCACATTCCACAATAAAGGTTTTGAAGTCTGGAGTGGTCAGGAAGGAGATTTGTACACATCACCTATTTAAGTTGTTCAAAGCTTTAGTTGCCTCTGGAGTCCACATGAAAATGCATCCTTCTTAGTTGGGTCATAGATTAAAGGCTTTGCTATTCTTCCATAGTTCCAGAAAAACTTGTGGTGGCTTCAAACCCAAAAGTCCTCCTAAGATTTTTTAATGTTTTGGAATCATCATTAATGTGTAATATTTATTGAGGTCTACCTTGAAACCTTCATGAGATACAATATGACCCAAAATACTCTACCTCTCTTTACTCCAAAGAAACATTTGGATGGTTTAGCATATAGTTGTTTGCTCCTTTAGTAGTTGTAGCACCTTGTGTATGTTGCACATGATCCTCCCAAGATTTGCTATAGATTGGTATATCATCAAAAGAAATACTAACACAAATTTTCAAATGAGGGCTTGAAAATGGAATTGTCAACCCTTGGAATGTGGAAGGTGCATTTGTAGGAGCCAAAGGCATGACCAAAAATTCATAATGGCCTTCATGAGTTGAGAGATGTTGTTTTGGGGATATCTTGTTCCTTCATTCTGTCGATGATACCACGAGCGAAGATCAGATTTTGTGAAATAGATTGCTCCATGTAGTTCATCTAAACAATTCATCAATCAAGGGAATGGAAAACTTAACAATAATTGATCTTGTTGAGCTCTCTACTAACTCACGGACACATCGCCATGAGCTATCTTTCTTGAATACCATTACCAGCAGTGTGAGTAAGAACTTTGGCTAGGTCCTATATTACTGACCTCTAACATTTCTTCAACCATGCATCAATTTCACTCTTTTGGGCATAAGGGTGTCTGTATGACCTGATGTTTGGAGAGGAACACTCGAGGGAATTAGGTGAATTTCATGATCGATTTGGTGGGTGGGAGACCTTTGGGAATATCTTCAAATACTGGAATGCTTATCAATGATCCTTTGGAGATCTTGAGGAATAGATGTCTTAGATGTTTGAACATCTAGTGAGAGTATAGTTATTACAATAATGCCTTGATGCGCCTTTTCAATAATTTTGTCATGTCGTTAGAGCTTATCACCTTACCGGGCTTCTGGCAATTACCTCAACTCAATTTCAAAATTTTCTTCAATAAAAATTTCATGAAAGTTCTTGAAAATTAAAATCCACAGTTCCTAATGATTGTAACCATTGGATTCCTAATTATTAACATCTGCACCACCATGGGTATAGCAATCATTGGACTATTCATTACACTTAGTCCCCATGAGTAAGATTGATCTTATTGCATTTTCACGAGCAATTGATAGTTCCTCCACCATCTACCAATCATTGTAAGGGGTTCTGGATATACAAAACAATTGAGGATCTTTGGCTGAGCTACGATTGAATGGAGTTATGAGTGCGCGAGGAATCCAATTAGGACTATTACCTTTTTTCTTTTGATGTATCCTTGATCTTGAGGGTTTGAGGGTGTTAATTCCGGTAATGCATTATGCGATATTGTGGGAGTCAACTCTTCAGATAGAATTGCTTCTATGTTTTCATCTTGAGATGGTTCTTGTTCTTCTTCTTCTTCCCTCTCTTCACAATCTATGTAGAATAATTTCTTCTCACCACTTATGTCCCTTACTTGTACTTAGGTCACAATTAAAGCATGACCTTTTTCTTTCCTTCAATTGTTGGGGTGTCAACCTTGTAGGTTGAGGTGTTTGGGAGGCATTGTTCTCTCTATAGATTTTAGGATGGAGTCCTTCTAGTAGCCATAGAGGCGTATTTTTACTTTCAACATTTATTGCCACCTTAAATGCATTCTCAATGATTTGGGTTCCCAAAGGCCCGAGACCTCATGTTGAATGTTATCCTTTAAAAGTTCCTATGAATACATCAATTAGAGATTGCTCATACGGAATATAGGTTGCTATATTCAATCTTTGGAAGTTCTCAGTATTAGCTCTGCAGTGTGAACCCTTTTGCTTGAGATTTATCAATTGGCTAAATAAATTATTGCTCCTTGTATCCTCATAGTGTGATATCATTTATTCCGTAAAATTGTCCAAGTGTGAGTGATTTGCGAGAACAAAACGATGATACCAAATAAATTGATTAAGTTATAAATATAAAGAAGCAATTAGGTACCTTTGTGTATGTGGCACATTGGAATCAAAGTGCTCCATCGGAAATTATCCATGTGATTGGTTCCTTTCCACCAAACTTCCTCATGTCAATCTTAGAAGCGTGTGATTTGGTCTTCAAACCAAAGTTGAGTTTTCTCCATCCTTGATTCACCTTCCTTGTGTCACATCATGAATTTCATGGGATGCATTTTCACTTTCAGTGTCTTCCTGTTATGAAATTTTTCAAAACTTCCATGATCTCCCCTTTTAACCCATCTATCTTAGTGTCCAACTTAGCTTCAGTAAGATCCATCTTAGTATCAACCAAAATTTCCGTTGAATCCATCTTAGTTTCCAGTGAATCCATCTTAACTTCCTTTGAATCCATATTATTTTGTAGTTCATTTATGTCCCTAGCATTTCTTCACCTTCATCAAGAGTCAAGTAGGATTTTGGAAGCTTGTTGGTGTAAAAGTTCCCTTTTGGGTGGCATGTTGGCCAAGTATCACTTTTGAACCTTGATTTTTGAGGTGGTTGTGCTAGAAAATATTTAATGCAATTGTATCTCCCAATTTTTGGACCGTATGGGTATGAAACTTTCTCTTATGTATTTCTCGATATTTCTTCTCTGCAATACCGAATTACGATCAAAATTGGATGTGCCAAGTGGAATTCACGGTAGCTTCCCCACAACTTCCCAATTTTTTTCCTTTCGGAGATCTAACTTGTATGGAGTATTGCCCGCTGAAATAATTGATATAAAGTGCGAGCTTCAGCACCCAAAATACTATAGGTAGTCCCACGATCCAATGAAACCAATCCCATAATTTGGATACTCTAGGAAAGTTATGATTGTTTACTTGGAACACCTTCTTGGACTAGTCAAATAGGACTAGTCCAGGATACCTATCTTACCAGGGGTGTATCTACAAATTTAGATGAACCAAAAGATAAATGTTTTACCAAAAATACCTTACTAATTTCTGTCAATAGCCTCTGGAGTTTAGGGTATGAAACATTAAAAAATTTTTATGTAAGCACTCCACAATGACTCATTTGGGATGATTCAAAACCCTATCTTGTATGAGGCGTATGTAGTGCCAAAGGCCTCGAGGAGTTGATTTTGAACCAGCGTGCAGCGATCCGTCTTCTAAATATCCTCCAAATTAGTTCCTTCTGAAGCGTTGTAAAAAGTTATAGCAAAATGCCACGGTGTCTCAGATGTAGCAGCGAAACCCCAAGACCTTGAGCTCATTACCATGTAATTTGGAACCAAGCAATATAGCTATAGAAACCCACCGGAAGAAGTACTCCGCTAGCAAGAAATAGATAATTTTAAGATAATAAGCCTCTTGAGGGGGGCAACCTCCTTGCCTTGTTTAATTCAAGTACAAGATGATTCAAAATGAAAATGTCTCCTTGGTATATATAGGGAGACTAGGGTATAATTACAAATAATGGCTTAAAGCCGACATAATTAAAATAACATTACTAATTATAATTACAAATAATGGCTTAAAGCCGACATAATTAAAATAACATTACTAATCTAAATTACAGCTAATGGCCTAAAGCCGACATACATAAAATAGCATTACTAATCTAATATGCCCCAATTAAGGGGTAATGAGCCAATATTAGGGCTTAACATTCCTTCACTCTTCATGCATGAAAATAGCACCAACCCTTTGTCAAAGAGCTTATCACTAACAAAAATTACCTTCACTCTTCATAGGAAATCACAATATGTGTTGTTAAAGATAAGTTATCTTGTGAAAAAACATCCACACTTTGTCATAAAGTCTATCATTCCTTCACTCTTCATGCTAATCATAGTACACGTGTTGTTTGAGATAAGTTTTCCCATGAAAACAACACCAACTCCTTGTCATAGAGCTTGCCACTAACAAAAAATTACCTTGTGTTCATGGCAAAACACGATACATTTCATGGCATTAAAAATTGGCAAATTTATATTCATCTTATCAATTTTATTTCTCTAAATAGGTCATGCTAAATATATTTTAGAGAAACATTATGAAATATGGTATATAGGAATCATTGTTACAAAAATTTAGACCCCTCCTGGAATTAATTAGAAAAAAATTACAATTAACAAATTTTCACTCCTAAAATTTCACTGGTAATGACCTTTTTATTACATTGCAATTAAAAGAATATATCAACAAATATGGCCTTTTTATTACATTGCAATTAAAAGAACATATCAACAAATATGATATTTAGCACTAATTGGCAAGAGACTTCTCATAGTTTGCCTCTCATCATCGCATCACTTGCCTTCAAAAACTCTGCACCCATATATTCCTTCATATGGATATACCATTAACAGAAGTGATAAAGTTTGTATAACCTTTTTTTGTGCTTAGTCATATTTTATAATGCCACTCGATCCAAATCTTCAAAAATTTCAAAAATTGCTAATCAGGGACTTTGAGTAGAACACATTATGGAACCTCTGAAAATTGGATCGTTGTTCTTTTTAACTTTTTGAAGTTTCTCATGCCTTGTTAAAATACTCTCTACTTACTTTTAATTTTTTTCTCTATCTCTATTTCTCACATTCTCAACTACATGAGTTACAATCAATTAGAGAGTTTGCTCATTCGAAGTGTCACTCTTCAACCAACAAAAAAGCATGTTTGCATGCTCTGTTTGTGAATCCAATGCAATGGTCATTCTTACAACTGCATTGTCAAACATCTAATTGACCTTGATAGGGTGCACACAGAATTTCACTGCCCAAGTGGCCCACTAGAAAGATATCTCACATGTTCAATAAAAGAACACCATCAACCCTTGCATCAAATACAATGAAAAACGATTATAAAAAGGCATGTTATGTGTTGCTTATAACTACTCTATCATAACAACCAAAAAAACATGTGATAAAAGAGAGATCTAGCAATCAATTTAACACACGAAAAAATTCAAAAAAAAACGTATAAATCAAACACCATGACAAACTATATTGAAAAGATTAAGAAAAACTATATTCAAAAGATTAAGAAAAATCTGTTAAATACCCTATACAAGCCACCATATGAATGCCATCTTATAGACATAATTATAATTCAATATTATCACAAAATGCCATGTGAATCTGTCTCTTCTATGTTCTCAGAGAGAGTGTATGCTCAGTTTCTATTTCTAAGAACAACCCTCTAATTTAACCATGAAATAACTATATTACAAAGCATCCATATGTTAATCCCAACATCTAATTGCTTATATCTAAGCTTTTGTTATGTAGATCCATCGATTCCGGAAGAACTCCCAACAAACCATGTGACATGTGTTAAATATGTCATAGCATTTACATCCACGATTTACTATATTATGTCAATCTTTTGACACAATTCTATATTACTGTGTTTGTTTATAGACATATTCTTTATGGCTTGAGCTTATCATCATATCAAAAGACTCACCCAATTTTGGTCAACATGTGCCTCTCTTTGTGCATATATTTTACTCTACCTAACAAAGTAGCGGTATGCAACATATTAGTTTGAAACCATAAACATATGCACTGTTTTGTTCAACTAGCATCACCAGTAATCTCCACAAGAACAAAATCCATTCTTAACATGGTGGAATCGGTTTGCATCTCTCACAATAATTTCTCGGCCAACAATCTTGGAGATGAACTTTGTGGCATTGTGGCAGTCACTACACACACGAAGGTTCTTCATGATACGGATGGGAATGCCTGGGCTTGTATTGATGATCCCAAAACTAATGGCTAGCTTCTCACTATGACTGGATAGAATGTTTTCCTTAGCCTCCTCCTCCACATCCTGCAGTGCAAGATTGGTGTTAGGTACATAACCTGCCTTCCTCATCTGTTCATACAAGATTTCCAACATTGCATAAATTTGTTCAGATTGAGGATGGGTTCGGTCTCCCACGAGGAATGTTTGAACGTCTCTATGTACCGCAACAACACTGCATCCTGGTTGCTTCTTCACTCCCTTCTCTTTCATCATTTTCCTCAACTTTGCTACATCCTCCCACCTTTGTGCCTCAGCATAGATGTTTGACAACAGTACATAATATCCAGCATTGTCTGGATCTAATTCAAAAAGGTGTTTTGCTGCCTGTTCTCCAAGCTCAATATTGCAGTGAATTCTGCAGGCACCAAGCAAGGCTCCCCACACATTTGCATCGGGCTCTAGTGACATGTTTTTGATAATGCCATTCGCTTCATCTAGATGCCCTGCACGCCCAAGAAGGTCAACCAAGCATGCATAATGCTCCAGCTTAGGTGCAAGGCCATAATCCGACTTCATGCACTGAAAGTATTGCAAGCCCTGGTCGACCAACCCTGCATGAGAGCAGGCAGTCAAAATAGCAGTGAAGGCGATATGATCCAGCTTTGTGCCTGTCTCTTGCATTTTGGAAAATAGAGCAAGAGCATCCTCACCATGTCCATGAATCCCGTACGCCAGAATCATTGTAGTCCATGACACCACATCTTGTTCAGGCATCCTTTCAAACAATTTTTGGGCAGTGTTAACATTCCCACATTTAGCATAAATGTCTACAAGCCCAGTGCCCACAACAACATTAGATTCAAATCCACTTCGTATTGTATAACCATGGATTTGCTTACCTTGTTCCAGAGCCAAAAAATGGGCACATGCAGGCAAAACACTAACTATGGCGAACGAGTCGGGTTTTATACCCTGGGCTTGCATTTCAATGAAGAGTGCCAAAGCTTCATGGGGGTGGCCATGCTGAGAATAACCAGAAATTATTGCATTCCATGCCACAACATTTTTCTTAGGCATTCTTTCAAACAATTTGTAGGCACTGTTAACATTCCCACATTTAGCATACATGTTTACAAGCGCATTGCCCACAACATCATTAGATTCAAATCCACTTCTAATTGCATAACCATGGATCTGCTGACCTTGTTCCAAAGCGAATAAATGGGCACATGCAGGCAGAACACTAACCATGGTGATTGAGTTAGGTTTTATACCATGGACTTGCATTCTATTGAAAAATGCCAAGGCTTCATGGTGTTGGCTATTCTGGGAATAACCACCAATAATAGCATTCCATGATGCAACATCTCGTATAGGCATTCTTTCAAATAATTTATGGGCAGTATTAACATTCCCACATTTGGCATACATATTTACAAGACCATTGACCACAAGAACATCATATTCAATTCCACTTCGTATTGCATAACAGTGAATCTGTTTACCTTGTTCTAGAGCCAATAAATGGGCACATACAGGCAGAACACTAACCAAGGTACTTGAGTTAGGTTTTATACCATTAACTTGCATTTCACTAAATAATGCCAAGGCTTCATAGGGTTGGCCATTCTGGGAATAACCAGCAATAATGGCGTTCCATGATACAACATCTCGTTTAGGCATTCTGTCAAACACTTGGCGGGCATTCTCTAAACTCCCACACTTTGTATACATTGACGCCAGTGCAGTACCCACAATAACATCCGACTCGAACCCCCTTGCGATGATATCTTCGTGAACCTTCCTGCCTGCTCGAAGATCCGATTGGCTTCCGCATGCTTTGATCACAGAAAGAAATACCAATTTGTCGGGGTTTATGCCTGTGCGTCGCATTTGATAATACAGCCTTAGCGCTTTGTTCCAGAAGCCATTTTTTACATAACCAATGATCGTCTCCTTCCATACGACAGCATTGTTCCGTATATCTGTTTGTGTGAATTGGGTTTGGTTGGCACATGCCGAAACTTCTCTGGTCGTCTTCACTTTATTCCTACGCAACTGTGCAACAACAGTGGAGGTGGGAAGAGGACTAGGGCCATAAAAATAAAAAGAAACATGATAAGAAATAGAATGCAGATGCGTATGATGGAAGGAAATTTGATTGGGAGCTGGAGAGGAGGATAGGCATGAAGAAGATAGTAGCAAAAATAGCGACATATCCATCCTACAAAATGTAGACAGGGCAGGGGAAGTGGAGGCCTACCATAGCAACGCCATGGTTCACACTAAATTCTTGGCACCAACAGCATGTTCATCTCCTTTGGTGCAGAGAATGCAGAATCAGAGGAAACTGAACTAAATGCCTGCGGACCAGCCAAGGAGCTATGTCCTCTTGTGCGTACAAAGAAATGTCTTTCCATTATCCTTTCTGCACTGGCGCAGACGCCAAGGAAAGATTTAATGGGCTATTACAGAGCGAATGAGCTAATTAATGTCACGAAACCTACCTACAAGCAACTATTATGGTTATGGTTTCATAGACTAAATGCGTTATCAAAAACGAAAGAGCTAATTAAGGTCTGACGGACGGACCATAGGCTGGAATTTGCACACGAC
>SNQJ01S0241811.1:0-10016 GCA_010110895.2 Picea sitchensis
GTAACACACCCACTACAAAAATCAAAATTTTCGTCGATTCTTCGAGGATCAAAATCCCCGAAATACTCACGAGGGCTTAGCATTAGCTAGTTCCTCATATGTTCACCTCCATGTGGTTGTGGGTCACGACTACGGGCCAAACCAGTATGGTGTCTCTTTGCACTTCACAACTCAGTGCTACCAGAACGTCGAGTCTTTCGACTCTGCAAACCCTAAAGCTCGAAAATAGTGGAACCCCGAACCCCAACAGGGCTAGCGAGTGGCAAGTTTCCCGCTTGGGATCTTGTCCACGTGACCCTGCTCCGTGTCCATGCGCTTAATCCAGCCAAGCACTTATCGGCTTTGCACGATTCGGGGAATTGCGATGCATGACTTCTAGCTTTCCCCATCCAAATCCCTGAAAATTTCGAGGTCTCCAAAGTTTCCCTCCAAAGGGAGATTGACAGCTATAAGCCTCCCCTGATTCAATGGTATGGATCCTTCTGGGGTTTCGGTATTCGGGAGTTTGAAATGCAACAACTCCAAGACTCTTTGTCATTCAAATCTCTGAATTCCGTTATGGGAATTCGTGTAAGAGATCGATGGCTCTTAAGAGTGTGGATCCAACAGTCCACGGAATTTCGGGACTTTTCCCTGAACTCTGACCACTCACCACGCGTCNAGATTCCTTCAGGACTTCTCTTTTCTATTACCAAGCACGTCGAGAGTTTGGGTATCGGGATTTCACGATTTGTGAAGGCAAGGTTTCTTGCCCCTTGGTTTCCCGGATGCCGAAACACCGAAACGTCGACCGACAGCCACGTGTCCCTCTGATGGACAACGATGACCTTCATCCAAGATCAATGGTCATGATCAAATCCCAGATTTCCTTAATCTCATTCACACCTCACGCCATTTCCGGGTTTCGGTGATTGGGTTTTCGTGACTCGCGAAGACAAGGGTTCTTGCCCTTTGGTTTCCTGGGTGCCGAAACGCCGAAGCACTTACCAGTAGCCATGCGTACCCTATAGATGGACGGTCTAGGTACTTCCATGGACCATGGGGATCTACGGTCTTGATTCCTTCATCTCTTGCAAGGGTAAAAAGGGTCATGGCATTAAGGTCTGCGTCTCTTCCTCAAATCTAACGGTCATTACAGACCTTGGAACCTTCGAGAGGATCACGTTCATGCATTGCTTGCAAAGGCAGAGAGGGGTCAAGGTACTATCATCCACATTCCTTCCCCACATCTAACAGTTGTTACCGACCTTGGATCCTCCGAAAGGATCTCGCGACATGTGGCCTCCCTTAATCGGATGGACCAGATCGATTTCGGGATTTCCACCATGGACTGTCCCGATCTCTTGTTATTAGGACTCCCGAATTCTCGAAATCTGAAACCCTGATACTGAATCTTCGTTCGGGACTTTTGCCCCTGTTCACGAGGGCTTAACCCTCATGTATCTCCTGACAGATCCATCGGCTGTCTAGTTTCCTAACTAAAATCTGATGGTTCAGATCGTCCCACGCTGTGCACTCTCCCACTGCTCCCTGGACGTGGAAAAACCAACGGTCCAAATACTCTCACGGACCTTGGGGATCAACGGTCCCAATTTCTTCGCTACTCATGAAGATAAAGGAAAAGGGGTAAGGCATGTAACATCCTCATTTCTTCCTCCAACCTAACGGTCATGAATGACCGTAGATCTTCCAACGGGATCTCGTCCATCGATCAAAACCTATCCCTACGTTGTTATTTGGGATTTCAAGAGGATCATTCTTCCTCATACAGGGTTACTAAGACTTGCGCCTTCAAATCCTTTTCTAGGTTCTTGGTAAGCTCTCCAAGAAGGGTATCTCTATGGGAAGGTCTATTCCGGGTATTCGGAGGGGCGAATAAGGACATAGATCTCCCAAAAGCATACTTGAGGTCCAAATTAATACAATATCGTATATATATATATATATATATATATATATATATATATATATATATACACACCACACATACAAATCTATCTATAACATAAGCCATAAGTGGTCCTTCCGGTAAAATTATGCAACCACCATTTCTGATCAAAACTTTACGAACGGTTTACACTCGACCATTCTAAGCGCACGAGTATGAGCATACATGTTATATAAATTTCAAGATGAAAGATGTAAACACTTGCTCGAAATATTACCCGGATGTGATTGCAACTGTTGAGAGGTGTGTTCGTTTCCACCCAACCGTGGGCTCGACTCCCAAGCGGATTTACCACTAGCCAACCCGGTGAGACCGCGATCTTGCCAACCTTTGCATCTCTATTTTCGATTGGTGAGCGAAGTCTCACCTTCTTCTCCTTTATCACTCACTCTGTATTTTTCTAGAGTTCTCTTCCTCCTCTTTCCCTCATATCCTTGATCCTTGCTTTCACGCCTTTTTCTCGTTTGGTGAGGTTAGCGTGTATAATTTTCCTCGTGGTAAGGTGGTCGAGGACTCTATGGATGAATTGGTTCACCCCATCCCTCGTACTCATGAGGGATCCTTTACCACCAATCCACTGACGAGTCATTTTGATGGGGCCAGCGTCATCTTGGTTTCTCAGTCGATGAAGTCCAAATCTGGTATTGGTTTCGATGGAATTTAACACCACCATTCTAGGTGCAGCTGCCAGCCTTTTCTTCGACAACAGTGGTCTCTTTTCAGCATATCCTCGGAAATCACGCAATATATATTGTAATATTATTCCGCATTTATCGACCTTTTCATAAGGTCCATTCACATCACGCATTCATATTCTTGAGTTTGCCACAGTTCTTAGCCAATATAGTTATTTTTACTGGCCGGGAAGCTTGAGGTGTTACGTGGTGGGTTGATTATTTGGCCAGTATAGTTATTTTTACAAACTGGGGGAAACAGGGTGTTACGTGGTGGGTTGATTAGTCCCACAAAGTCTATTTCCCACTTATTGAATGCTTGGAGTGTTACTTGTGGTCGTAATGGCATCTCGTCCCTTCTGTTGGGTTTACCTACCCTTTGACAGACATAGCATCTTTGACAGTACTCCTTCGAGTCTTTGTGAATCGTTGGCCACCATAGTCTTGTGCGCAATACCTTCTGCATGGTATCTTTACCTGTGTAATGTCTTCCTACTATTCCTTTATGAGCTTCTGCTAGGACTCTTGGCCTTTCATGATGTAACATGTACCTGCGCAAGATGTTATATGCGCCCATTTTGTATAGGTGTCCTGCAATCAGTTGATAGTCGACAACTCAAACTACCAGGTTTTTCTTCTACGCGGTGTTATACTCTTGAGGCACAATACCTGTGCTCAAGTACTGAATGATATCTACGAAGTATTCATCAACGATCTTGACTGAGAATAGCTGTGCATCTCAAAAGTTGTCTTCTAAATTCATGGGTTCTTCTCCATTTGTGACCCTTGATAGGTGGTCAGGTCCTGTGTTCAATTTTCCTGGTTTCACGATTACTTCAAAGTAAAATTATTGAAACAGTAGTAACCACCGACAGATTGTCCCCCCCAACGCTGGCTTGTTGACTAGGTATTTCAGAGCTGAGTGATCTATGAACATCTTAAAGTGTTTCCCCAATAAGTAATGTCTGAACTTTTGCAATGCATAGACCATAGCTAAGCCTTCTCATTTCGTCGCGTTATAGTTATGTTCCAAGTCTGATAGCTTCCTGCTCGCAAATGCTATCGGGTGATCCAAGTCCCCCACTCCTAGCTACACCGAGATAGCTCCAAGTGCTATGGTTGACGCGTGTACACGAACGTGGAATTCCTTCTCCCAATATGGAAAGACTAATATTGGTGCGGGGACGATCTTTTCCTTTAGGGTATCCAAACTGTGTTGACACTCGTCATTCCACTAAAACTTTGTGTCCATTCTTAGAAGCTTTTCCATTGGTGCAGTAATCTGCGCATACCCCTTGATAAACTTCCTGTAATATCCTGTGTGTCCCAACTTCTCTCTAAGTTGACAGACTGTTTTTGGTGTTGGTAAGTTAACAATTACTACAATATTTGCAAGATCTACGAGTAAACCTTGTTTGCATACTATATGGCCCAATAGTATCCCAAACGGTGTTCCAAATATGCATTTCTTTATGTTAAGTGATATATGACACTATTTGCATCTTTATAACATTAGTCATAAGACTTCTACATGGTATTTCAACAAACTGTAGACTGTCCAATCATCTAGGTATACTTCGAGAAAATGGTGGATGAATTCCTTAAACACAACAATGACTACTCTGGAAAATATTGTTGGTGCATTCTTCAGTCCAAATGACATGAATGTGTACTGATATGATCCCCATACTGTCACGAATGTAGTCTTGTATCTTTCTTATTTTGTTATCTTGATCTGATGGTAGCTTGAGAATCCATCAGTGAATGTGTAGGCTTCGTGTCCGCCTACGTTTTCTAACACTTCATCCGTGAAAGGTGTAAGGAATGGGTTGTGTAGACATGCATTGTTCAAATTCCTCAAGTCGACACATATTCTTATCCCTCGTTGTTTCTTGTCTTGTAATATCATCGGGCTTATCCATTCTGATTCTTCAACTAGTTCTATGATGTCGGCTTCGAGCATCCTGTTGATATCAACTTTTACTTTCTGCTTATATATTGTGTTTAGTCTATATGGTCATTGTCTGATCGATCTTGCTTTAGGTCTAAGTGGTATCTTCATTTCTCCTAATTCTTCAACTATACCCTTCATCTCTGTAAATGTTGTGGGAAATATGTCACTGTACTCGCGCAACAACTCAGTTATTCTTTCTATTATTTGTTCATCCTAGTAGTCTTCAATGTTGGCCATTTTGGGATGCTCGACTGTCTCAATGTTGGATTTCTTTACTTTGATCGGCACGGAAATGACTTATGATTCTATGGGTGGACCTTCCACATCTCTTTCTCCTTCTGCTACCTCAATCTGGATATCTCGCGGATCGTCTTCATTCGGTGCTTCCTCTTGTACATGGTAACATGACAACAGTTCCTTGACTGTCTGTTTGTTTCACTGTTGTTGTTTTGTGATAAGTTCTATTTCTGGTGCTTGGATGAATATCACTTCTCTTATCTTTTTAAGAGCGACATCTATGTTGGGGTTCTCACGCTCAATTGAGAAAGTGACTATAAAATTCTGTTGCAATGTCATCCAGGTCGTAGGTCCTTTGCGTAGTTCCCGGTCCGTATACCAGTTTGCTGGTATGTCCTCTAGAGTGTGTATAAAATGATGAGGCCATTCCTCTGGGGGTGTCATTTTCCACAACGTTCTACACTTCTCCAAGTGTTCCGCTGGTGCCCTTTGTCCATCATACTTTTGCTTCTTGTTGTTTTTATGTTCTGCATCGAACCTGATGCGCAGTAACCACTTACATTGGGACCAATCTGTGATTGTCTCTTTGTGTGCACCCCACCATCTTGCAGGTGTGGCCTTAAGTGCTAGATCAAGTGCTAATAGTCTCTGGTTCTCTAAGACTTTGTCTTCATACTGTGCTATGAATGTTTCCAAATCGTTTATTCTGTGAAAATTGGGTGATTCTCTGATTTCTGTGCCTACCCATATTACTGTGTGGTCTAGTCTTGCACATATTCTCGTGGATACTTCGTGTAGCCTTTGTTTCCAGTTCTCTAAACCAGTATCTGAGTCTATTGCACATGAGGTAATGCTCTGCCAACTGAGTATCCCATCTGCAGTTGGGTTTACGTAATCCTCATCACGCGTAGTTGTTCTGTACAACTGGCCAATTTCCTCCAAATTTAGGCAAGTAGGTTCTACAAACCTCTCCCCCTCTGATAGATCTAAGGGCACGATGACCCTGTATTCTCCTAACTCAAATGTCATATTCTTGGTCTTCAAGTTGATTATGGTCTGGTTGTCAAATACCCAATCCAGATCTAGCAACGCTGGATAAGGTGTTGTGTCGTCCACTATTTCAATGACTTCAAAATCTGCTTTAGTGCTTACTCCATCTAGGTCTATTGTCACTCCTTTCAGTATACCTATTGGTAGGAATCTGTGTTGGTTTTCCAGTTTCAATTGAACAAGTGAATATCCTAATGTGGGCTCCCCCATGCACTACCATGTCTTCTTTGGTAGTACATTAACTTCCGATCCTATATCCAATATGATGTCTCCCATATTGAAATCTCCAATATTGGCATTTGGTCTAAATTCCCTACTTGTTCTTCTTCTTGTGTGTAGGTGATTGACTATTTTTGGTTCTAGTTTTCCTTCCATCTCGATGCTACATTTTTCTAGTATGTTTTGCAATATTTTCACAAATGATGGATCACTTAATACCTTTACACATGATTGCAAAAATCCTTTGATTGTACTTAATTGTCCCATGGAATGTATTTCACTGGTATGATCCAATAACAGAGGCATTTCGTATTCTAGTCCTTCCTTACTTTGTTGCACAGTTGAAGTCATCACAATATCTTTCTTCTGGAATTCTTGTCAGTCTTGCTTAAATATCTCCTTTTCCTTCTGTGCGTCGAACTGCTTCCTTGGTTCAGTGTTCTTTTTCACCCATTGATTTTGTGTTGGCTCATATTGAACGGTATCGCCCCCTATTTTAGCGCCTCCGCGAGTAACTATATTAATGTTTCATCCTTCATGCCTTGCTTTGGCGGAAATCCACTGAACATTCTGGTTGTTTTGGTTCCTCTTTTCCTGGATCTTTACTAGGAATGTCAGACATTCTTCTGTATCGTGTTCTAATGCGTGACAATACATACAAGTTGTTGGTGGAAGTGGACATTCTCTTGCATAATGTCCTAGTTGTTGACAATTGTGACACACTACTCGTCCTCTACCTCCTCTTTCTCGGCCTCCACCTTTGTAGCCTGCTCTATCTCCTCTCGACGCATTGTACCAAGGTGCCTAATTATACGACATAGTATTGTAATGAGGTTGTGCTATGTTGTACGATGGTTGCACGTTATTGTATGGTTGCGGCACAATATTATACTACTGTTGCACAGTGTTGTATGGAGCTGGAACTAGGTTAAACTGTGGCGTGACTGGCCCCATCATCATTTCTGCCTACACTCTATATGTGTTTGATGTCCTTTCTCACATCAACTCCATAGTTATGCAGTCTTTGTCACCGTGACCCACTGACTTGCAAAAGGTGCAGTATGAATTCTTTGGGACTGTCTGGTATTTCTGCATCATCGGGCAGTGATAGGGGTCGTGACCTAGTTTCTTACAAACTTCACACCATGGTCCTCCTTTGGGTAATAGGTTTGGCATTCCTACTACCATATACTGCATGAATGTTAGACATTCCTTTTTGTGGTGTCCTTCCGTCCTGCATGTGGTACACCAAACAACTTCTCGTTTGTCTTTGCTCTTATTCTGGTTCAGTTGAAATGTTAAATTATTCAAGTCCTCCTTCATCTCTTCAATAGCTGGGTCTGTTTGCTGGTACTAGTTTTCTTCCAGTTGTAAGGCTGCCTGCAGAGCCTCTACCTGCATCTGGAACTTTTGTTGTCGCAATGGATATTTTAAGTGTGGTAGCAATGAATTGACAAACAAGTGCTGATGTTGCATATCGGTCATGAGATATTTTAACTTCCCCTTTAGTTTTTTGAATATTTGGTCAATCTCCCATACATACTCTCCTGGTTTCTATTGGATTTCTATCATCTCATTCACGTATTGATCCTCTGAGCTCGGCTTCTGGAACTCATTTATTAGTAACTTCTTAATGTTTGTTAGTGTCCTTGTCATCCCAGGTGCATTGTTTGTGTCTAAACTCATGTACCAGTCTAGTGCGCGGTCTCTTAGCATAATCTCTAGATATGCAAGTTTGGTATCTTCATCAATGATTTGTTTTTCTTCCCAGATCTTCACAAAAATGAACAAGTGTTTCTCAGGGTCTTCTACTGCTTCTCCTTGAAATTTTGGTAACCTGATGGTGGGATCGTGTCCTTCCATTCTGAATGTTGAACTACTACCTCTGTGCAGTGTAGATACTTGACTAGTGTTGCCTAAACTGGCTCCTCCAGTTGTTGTTCCTTGTGTAGATGTACTTCCTGCTGTCTGACTACTTCTAAACTTCAGTTGTCTAAACGGTGGTGTTCTCTTCGGTGTATTAGTCACACATGGGTTTATGGGTTCCACACTGACATTGATATGGATATGATTGATGTCTTCTCTTCCTATTATTGGACCTCTCGTCTTCCTCTCATATGTTGTGTGCATGATTTCCTCAATCTGCTCCACAACCCAGAGATCCTCTCCCTCTTCCTCATCACTCGCCAAGCCTTCCCTCACGACTACGTCTCTCTTCTTGGTATTCACCTTGTATTGGTAGGGTAATCCACTACGCGTCTTTCCAGTTGTCACCATGATCTGCTTGATCTGGTCGACGTCCATCATGATTGGGTCCAAGGGTTCCTCCTTCTTTCCCTTATCCTTTCCTCCTTTTTATGTCAGTGCTTCCCCCCCTCCCCCATGTACGCAGAGAAGTTTAGCTGTCTGAATCCATTGTCATTACACCTTTGTTATACAGAAGTATACAACGATCGAATGTACCTTCCTCGAGGTCCATGTAGAAACTCTTGCTCCGCTGCGTTGTACGACTTCACTGTGTCGACTACAAACTTTGTTATAAAACCTACCACAATACTGTCAAGCCAAAAATCTACTGCACAGGTGAACTTGTTGTTCACCTGTTGTAACTATTCAATCTGTACTGGGGTCCACTCTATCTGTCGAATCCATTTCGTTGCGTGGTTATCCTTCAACCTTAGTATCCACTCTTGCAATAGATGTGGAAAATCACAGAAAAAAACTTCGTGTAAATCAATAAACACGTATTTCTCAAGATATTTGCGAGGTGTTAGTCTAGGGTTTCTATTGTCTTTCTGTGAAAACTATAGCTCCTTAGTTCTTAGCAAAGTTTCAATCTCTG
This sequence comes from Picea sitchensis, assembly GCA_010110895.2. NCBI lineage: Eukaryota > Viridiplantae > Streptophyta > Pinopsida > Pinales > Pinaceae > Picea > Picea sitchensis. The sequence continues at coordinate 8,925 of SNQJ01S0241811.1, forward strand.
CTTTTGTGGAATTCCACGGTCTCAACATTCCCTTCTAATGGCTCATTACTTTCTTCCCTAACCTTTTCTTGATTCGCCTCCGATAGATCTTCGACCTATCTCCTCTACTCAACCCTCTCTTGTTCCTACCAACAACAACATAACCATTTTTTGGTCACTATTCCTCTATTATGTTTGAGTTTATTGACCCACGGTTCATGTCTGTTCGAGTTTCCAACAAAGCCTCTAAAACTATCGGCCCTCCTGGTAAACCAGAAGGCAACACAACACACATAATGCACTGCGCAGTCTCACCCGAGATAGCTTTAATGGGTGGTTGTAAGACTCATGTGTTTACATCCTAGGATTGAGTGGGAGATAACCGATCTATATATTGAACTATTTATTATAACTTGTAAACAAAGTGCATTGTTATCGATGAGTAAGCAGGAAATATAATAACTCATTCATTCAACATAATAATAATTGCTTCAGATAATAAAGATACACAAGCATTCATTTCATAACACAGATTTTATCGTGGTTCACCCCCTCCTAGGGCTACGTCCACAAAGATTTGGCTCTCAACTCTTCTATTATATTATTTATGCATATACAACATTGCACGCTTACAAATCTTCTCAGTAGGGTAAGATCTATATGAGGCGGACTAGATCGCGCTAGGCTCCCCAACTTGAGATCTAACCCTCAAGATCTACCTTCCCTCATCCTCTCTAGCTCAACAACTTATACAAAAATGAAACATACAACAAAATATCACGTGTTGCATCAACTTCATGCCTAACTACAACAACAACAATAATCCAAACCGACAACCCACCCTTTATGATCCCTAAGTATCTATATTTATACATTTCGGGCTCTTCAACCGTTTACAATACCTTACCAAAATCCTAACCCTACTGTCGTTAGGTCTTCCTCCCATGCGTAGATGTTGTTCTTCCTTCCAGTTGTTTCTTTTCTTGTGTATGCTTTCTTGCATGCACGCGTGCTATGTTTCCTTCCAGCTGTCGCTTTCTTTCCCCAAATCGCCTTGCTTTTCAGCTTTGGCCTGCCTCCGAGAGAGAGAGAGAGAGAGAGAGAGAGAGAGAG
>SNQJ01S0241812.1:0-13443 GCA_010110895.2 Picea sitchensis
CTATTTAAATACATGCCTCTTGTACCCATGAAGTATGGGTCACTTCTAAATATTGGATCCATGTCCTCCTTTTATTCAAAGAGGAAAGAGAAAAAACCTCTCCCGCAAAATGTGTGGGAGAGGTTTCCTTTGATTAGAGGCTTCTAGTTTTTTTCAACCCGTAGAGCCATTGATTTTGGGGATGGAAAACTACTTGTGAACTACCCTATCAAACCATTTTTAGAAATATTGAGGGTGAGACCTCGAGAAGAACATTGTTGGGACTGGATGTTTGGAATTTAGTCCATCTTTTTTAGAAACCTCGAAGGGGTCGATTTAATCAATTTTCTCAGGGTGGGGACTAAGGATGAGAAAGCCATGGTGGAATGCAGGGAGGGAGCCAAGTGATAGGGTTTTTCGACTAGATCTCTCATGAGAGGAAGGATTATTCTTCCAATCACTTGTGTACTATGTATGTGATATTGTTCTTTCTCGTTTTCTTAAGAATATGTTAGTACACTTCTCTTGAATAGGTTTACGAGTCACTATTTTCCTACATTTGGTATTAGAGTGAAGTTGTTGGTTTGAAGGGGATTCCTTTATCGCTAAGTTTTAGTTCATTGTTTGTAGAGCAAGGACATCTTGGCTATGTGATAAAATGTTTTAAGTAGGAGCTTTGTATTGGCGATTCTTGTTTGTGAAATAAAATGGAGAGCACTTCAAGAAAATAGATAGAGAAATTTAATAGCTATAACTTTAAGTTATGGCCACTAAAGGTGGAAGATATTATTTGGACATAGATAAGTGGGTTGTTGTATCGGGACAAAAACCCACGGATATGAAAAATAAAACTAGGAAAAGATGGATAGGAAGGCCAAGGGTAGGATTTGACTCTACCTTTTAAATTTAGTCTTGATGCATGTCTCAAGAGAAGCTAGCATTAAGGAGATATGGGATAAGTTAGAGATTTTTCATTGGTCAAATTCCCTACTAAAAAGGTTATTTCATTGAAGGAGGTTGTACCTTCTTAGGATGAATGATGATTACTTTATGATGAAGCATAAATACCCTTAACAGTGTGATAAGTCAATTAGCCTTGGTTGATATTAAAATGCCTAAAGAAAATACAAGTATTGCTCTTCTATGTTATTTGTCAAATGCACATGATTATCTTGTTGTGGCCATTGTCAGTACTATTGCATCTACATTAAAGTTTGAGGATGTAGTTTCATCCTTGTTGTTAACTCCCAAAATGAATCAGTCACTTGGTTTCATTTTGTAGGTAATAGCATGGTCATCTGTAGGTTTCTCTATTTGTTTTTAGTTTCTTCTAGTGTCAAAACTTAGGTTTTAAATTCATGCCTTAGAAATAAGTTGATCCATAAAGGTTGTTTCTATAAAATTTCGTGAAAAGATTTTCAATAGCTAACACATGTTGCAAGGTTGATGTTAGTTGGTGAAAGCAGTGAGTTTCAACGGTTAAGGAGTACTTTCTTGCAGATAGTTAGCTGGTGAAAGCACGAAACACATGTTTTTCTTCCACGATTTCAGAAATTGAAAAGATGACATGTTCGACACACGTCACATAATTATTATGAGGCGCTGGTGGAAGCAAATGATGATGAGGATTCCGTTATGCACATTTAAATAAGATATTATGGAGGATCGTGCTCGTGAATGCATGCTTCAGTAATGATGGCGTTGGAGATGATGAATTCACATTCATCATCACAGGTAAAGGAGCAGTACCACTCAACCGACGACATCAAATCAACACTTCATATTTTGAACATGCACTATTCATAGGCAATATGGTATGGTTCCATATTCGAATTGGCAACACTGAGAGTTTTCACCAGCGCCAAACCTTGGCTCAATCAGGAAACTACCGTGACATTGTCTGCCAATTGTCCGAGGTTTGAGTCACAGATGGCAAGGAAATGAAGTGGTTTATTACTGAGGAAAGAATTGGACAACCTGTCTTTCTTACAGTCACATCCATATGTGCAAAAACGTTTCTCAGATGTAGGCTGCATGGGTTATGTTGAAAGGTTACAAAATGGTTGCCACCAAATAACAGCTGAAGCATTTGCTAAATCATATGATGGAAACAGATCTAGTGTGGGTTCTGTAGAAATGATAGTCAATGAAGCTTCCATTTCCACAACAACCAGCTTACCCAGATCAGGCTAGAGCTGGTTTAAGACAACAACAACCAAGAATTTGAATTTCAGAGCATACCTTAAGGTAGAGTTCAGAGATATCACCTGGAAGAAAAGCATGCTAGTTTCTCATCTAGAAGATGAATGGCAGGACCTGTTCAAAGGCATTCAACTCTATATCACCTCAGAAGGTAGGTATGATAAGCTGATTCTATATCATTGCAAACTTTTAGATCATTTTACAGGGAAGACTCTCCTAAATTCACCTTTCTTCCTTCACAAAAGCCTGACGAAAGTATGTAAAAAGATTAGAGTTGAACCTCTAAGTATGAAAAAAACCCTTTGTCATTTTGGCTTGATCAAACTGATAATTCTAGAAGAGCTAATACAAAGAGGAAGGACTTGGCAACATTTTCTTTTTTTGGGAAGGTTTTGAGACCTAAACTTAGTCCATGAATGAGCAGAAGAAAGCTGGAAAAAAGAAGTTAACTCCTCATAGCAGCTCAAGGAGGAGGAGAGCTCTTTCAGGACCACCAGAGGATAGGATTTCCAGCATAAAGTCTAAAAGAGCAAAGAAAAAATCAAACTTTGAAACCAATTCAGAGAAGCCTACAGTAAAAAAGACAAATATTCTCAATTTTCCATACACAAACTCAGAAACAGAGCTAGAGCAAGAAGATGAAAGTCCAGCTATTAAAATCCCTGAACAATCCATGGAATTTGCACCAGACTGTGAAACTTTTACTCCCATTGATGAAGGTGAAACATCAAAGAGTAAAAAGTCAAAGAAATCATAGAAAATTAAGGAACTGAAAGAGGTGATTGCATAACAGGAGGTTTTGGAAAGAGTAATCAAGGCAAAACTTTCACCAGCTAACCAACAGATCGTAAGGTGAATTAGCTAGTGAAACATCAAAAATAAATTTTTGGAAAGATAAGCTGGAGCGAGGAAATTTTGAAGTATTTAAAAAGGGTTTGGGAGCATCAAAGGATTAACCACCTAATCAAGAAACACTCAACATCAGAGATTAGTGGAGATTTTGAGACCAAATGCTAAATTGGTCAACTAAAGTTTCAGTTGTCGTTATTGAAAGAGTCCAGCTATAGAAGATAAGTGCCTTTATCCTTCTACGACACAACAGAGTCCTAGAGATGATGAAGTACAGATGTTAAGATCAACATAGAAGACAGCTCGAGTTCTAGGAACTAGTCTTTGCTTATCAATTGTATTTAGTTAGTTTTATTTTCTATATTTAGATACAGATCCAAGTTTTCAGGATCTTAAAAACCGATTGTAAAAGGCTATAAATGCCTATCTTTTCTAAGAGATAAGGGTTCAAAATGGGAATACATTTTGGCTACTGTATAGACTCTTATTGGATAATAGAATTACAGACTCCTTTTGTTTTCAATATCATAATTGCTCATGCATCTTGTTTCTGTACTTTATTTCAGTTTATCTTAGCTTTTAAAGACTGTCATCTCTTCATTAAGCTCATAAACTTGAAGTGAAGGATTTATTACTGCCTTGTATTAATCCCTACACCTTGTTGTATGTGGCAATCAAGATTAGTATTCTTCATCCCCTCTTTAAAATATCTGATCTGATTATTGTTTTCTAAAAGCACTGTTTCTTTTGAAATGTATGATGAGTTGTCTATTACATTAATCATTGAGTGATCCCATTGTTCCAAGAACACCTACATATCATATTCTTAAGTTACCAAGCACCTTTGGTCTACAACTACAAAGGGTTTCTTGGAGTGATAACAAATTAGCGCCGTTGCCGGGGAGACGAAATTTAAGCTTTGCTTTCTTGGGATACGACATATAGCTGATCTTTGATGATAGACAAAGATTATACATTTTATTGGTTGTAACTATCTATCTGGAAATTCCACAAGTTCATCCTGGCTCCTAAGAGGATTAGTACCAGGGTGAATCCATAAGAATCACCGGTCACACCAGTGCCCAATCCAGAACTAATTCTCAGAAGAGGGAAAACAATTCAGGGTCAAGCTTCAAAATTAGACGCAAAAGGTAATCCTATCTTTAGTTATGGAAAATCTACTACAAAAAATTTGAATTGTTTTCCAAGAGTGCTGATGAAAAAGCAACTGTAACTACTGTAGAAGAAACAAGTCTTTTTTATCAACAGGAAAATATCAGTGATGATGAATTGATAGATTCAAAATTGGTTGAAAAAGTATCTAAGACCTTAGAAAGAAATCAAAGTTCTTCCTCTATTGAATCTTTTCATTCACAACAGAAAGAAGATCATTTAAACATCTACACTAGCCTCCTTGCTATAGAACATCTTCTTCAAGAGTTGTCTGCTAAAGGTGAAGAAAACTTAGCTGAACAAATTGCAAATTTTTACAGAGCCTCATATCAGACATCTTTCCCATTAGAGGATTCACCTCCTTTACATTCCCCTAGTGTTGAGGAATCAAAGAAAAAACTATCACCTCTCTCACCCCTGATCATTATGGCTGCGCCACCTCCTTTGACCAAGATGCAACAAATCCTAGCTGCTAGGTATGCACCACTAATATTGCTAAACCCAGTATCAGCTATGCCAACATGAGACTATTAGAAGTATATGCCCAAATTCACAGGTGAGGGTGATGTGACTGTTGAAGAACATATTGAGGCCTTCTACAGTTATGCTAAAAACCTTAATATTGAGGAGGAAGATGTTTGGAAATGAGTCTTTGTCCAAAGCTTAGATGGCCATGCTAGGAAATGGGTCAAAGAACTCCCTACTAGTTCCATAGATGGCATCGAGCAATTAGATGACACCTTCTTGAAACATTGGGGTGATAGAAGATATTTTCTGTACTATATCACTGAATTTGGAAATCTAAGGAAACAAAATGGTGAGTCAGTCTCTGATTTCACTAAAAGGTTTAACTAGATGTACAGTAAAATACCACCAGAGATAAAACCTTCAGATGCCTCTGCCAAAATCACATATTCCGATTCTTTGTACTCTGAGTTCTGTTTATTATTGAGAGAAAGGAGGTCATCAACATTATCTCTGATGCAGGATTCTACCCTTGAGGTGGAATCAAATATTTTGGCTGCTCAAAAGCTAAAGGGAAACTCTGATAGGAGAAGGTTGAGAAATGAAGCTTCTTCTTCATCAAATGCTGACCCAAAGTTAGATAAAATGGCTAAGATGTTAGAGTCCCTAACCTCTGAGATATCTAAGCTCAAAATTGAAAATAGGTAGCCTGTCAAGGGAAGGGGCACTTATGATTATGCAGGTAGAAACCCAAATCAAAATACCAACAACTTCAAAAGAAAGAATCAGCCAACGCAGATTTTGCAAAGAGAAAGAAATCCTATTGAGGATCAGAGGATAAAGGCTCCTCTTCAGAATGTCGTGATGGAAAAAGATGAAGGTGATTATCAAGAATATGGAGAAGATAATATTCACTGTGTTGGAGAGGAGACAGGGAAATCTTATCTGACACAACACGACTATGAAGAGGCATTGATGACTGAACAGACAGAGGATAATTCTGCTGATGATGACATTTTTTCAATGGAAGAGAAGAACATATATAATCTTAGATCTAAGTCTGATACTTCCCAACATAATGCACCAACCTCTCCCAAAAAGAGCACAACCCCTGTTAAGCAAAAAGATTAGACATTAGAGAATCAACAAATCGATCCTTCAAAAGCAAACACATCAGTTCCTCCCAAGAAGACTGTTGTCCCTGTCAAACAAAAAATTCAGACCAGCAAAGCATTTCGAAAGCTCCTTTAAATGAGGTAAAGGTCTTTGATAAAATCTCCTATTCTTTTAATTTTGAGGCTGAAATACAGAAAATTAAAATTCCCATCCCTTTGGTTGAGTTAATGAAAAATGAAACATTCAAGAAAGATATCCTCAAAACTATGGATCCTAAATCTATATCCCCTTCTGCTGATATTCTCAATATATATGATGAAAATCCAACCATTACTTTGGGCCAAATGATAGAAGATAGAGATGAAAGTTGTCCTCCTTTTTACATCTTTCTAAATATTCCTGACAAAACACTACATAACTGTTTGTTGGACTCTGATGCTTCTCACAACTTAATGCCAAAGGCAGTCATGGATGAGCTTGTGTTAGAGATTACTAAGTCTTACCATGATCTTTTCTCTTTTGATTCTCAGAAAGTCAAATATTTCAGAATGATCAAGGACTTGGCTGTAACTTTAACCCAAGAATCCATGAAAACTATGGTTATGGATATAGTAGTGGCAAACATCCCACCTAAATTTGGATGCTTGTTATCAAGATCGTGGATGAAGAGGCTAGGTGGCACTCTTCAAATGGATCACTCCTATGCTACTATCCCTGTTTTTGGAGGAGTAAACATAAGGTTATATAGGGAATCACAGCTGGCATATGTAATCAGTGACGGACAAAATCCAGCCAACCATCCTATATATTCGGTCGACACAGGTATGGGATCTTGCATTTTACAAATTGATGATTCATTACTAGATGCATTGCTGCTTAGAAAGCCTGCAGTTCAGTCCACAGAAGTAGTAGAAGATGATATTTGGACCATGTTCTTTGATGGTGCTTATACCAAAGAATCAGCAGGAGTAGGGGTGGTATTGATTTCTCCTTTAAAGAAAACTTCTCATTTGTCCTTTAAGCTTGATTTTAAAGTGACTAACAACATTGCAGAGTATGAGGCACTGTTCCTGGGATTAAATGCAACCAAAGAGATGGAGATTAAAAAATTACATGTATTCGGAGATGCAGATTTAATCATTCAACAGGTAAACAAGTCCTTTCAAGAAAAACATGTCAGGCTGAAAGCCTATAGAGATGAAGTTTTGAGGGAAATTCATACTTTTACAGATTTCAAAATTTCATATGTACCCAGAGAAATGAATGAATTGGCTGATTCATTAGCTGTGTCGGCCTGTGCTTTTATACCCCCTCTACCTCATAAATTGAATTATGAAATTCAAGTTAAGTATAGGTCATCCCTCCCTGACAATGTAAAGTTCTGGAAGGTTTTTGAGGACGATGCTGAACTCACTAGATTTCTTGCAGTAATAGATGAGTTTGCAGATTTGCAAATTGATTAAGAGAATGAACATGGCGATGAAATTGAGAAGCCAAAGTTCAGAAGCAAAATTGCAGCACATGAAATAGTACAACTGTCCACCAACAAAATTCCTAAAGGTTTGGTCCCTTTAGAAAAGATTTTTGATAACAATGATGTAGCTGTCAAATTGGAAAAGGGGAAAAAAAATTCAGAAGTTTCGCAGTATAATGTAGCCAGTGAACAGGATCCTAAATATGTCAACTTAGCTTCACATTTGATAGAAAAACAAAAGGCTGATCACGGTGAACTGTTAAAGGATTTTGCTGACATCTTTTCTTGGAAATATGATGACTTGAAGACTTTCGACACAGAGGTAATTCAACACAAGATCCCCTTGAACAATGATACAAAACCATTTAGGAATAAACTTAGATCTTTCAATCCTATGTTGTTTCCTACAATGGAAAGGGAAATCAAGAAGTTATTGGACACCCACATTATCATACCTCTCAGATACTCAAAATGGATTGCAAATATTGTACCGGTCAGAAAGAAGAATGGAGAGATCAGACTCTGTGTGGATTTCAAAAAATTGAATAAGTTCTCTAGGAAGGACAACTACCCGCTGCCCAAGATGGAACATATTTTGCAGAAGGTGTCAGGATCAAAGGTGATGTCTTTTATTGATGGATTTTTCGGATACAACCAGATTGTTGTCCATCCAGATGACAGAGAAAACACTGCCTTTACCACTCCATGGGGTATGCTTATGTACGAAAAAATGCCTTTCAGATTGATGAATGCAGGAGCGACATTCCAAAGGGCGATGGACATTTCTTTCGTTGGGGAGAAAGACAAATTTGTCTTGATATATCTTGATGACATTACTATTTTTTCGAGCAGACATGAAAATCATTTGCAACACTTGAGAAAGACTTTCCTAAAATGTCGAAGGTATGGCATTTCCCTTAATCCTAAAAAATCTAATTTTTCTCTCAAGGAAGGGAAATTACTTGGACATATTGGTTCAGCTAATGGGGTAAGGATCGACCCAAAAAGAGTAGAAGCCATTAGAACCTTGTCTCTTCCTAGATCAAAAAAGGACATTCAGTCTTTCCTCGGAACTATAAACTTTATCAAGAAGTTTATAGCCAACTTTGCAGAACTTACAAAGCATATTACTTCCATGTTAAGAAAGAACTCAGAAGTAAAATGGACTGAAGAAGCTAAACACTCCTTCAATGCTATCAAAGAAGCCATTACTACAGTCCCTGTTTTAATCAGCCCTGACTTTGATAAGGAGTTTTATATCTTTTCATTTGCTTCAAAAGACACAATTGCAGTAGTAATATTGCAGAGAAATGTTGTTGATCAGGAGAAACTAGTTTCCTTCTTCAGTAAAGTCTTGAGGGATGCTGAAGTAAAGTATGAGTTACTGGAGAAACAAGCATATGCGCTCATCAAGTCATTAAAAGCCTTCAGAGTTTACATCCTTCAAGCCAAGGTAATAGCTTATGTACCTTCCAGTTCAGTTAAATATGTGCTCATACAACCCAACATAGATGGAAAAAGGAGTAAGTGGATAGCAAAATTAATTGAATTTGATATTGAGATCAAACCGACAAAACTTGTAAAAGGTCAAGGCCTTGCCAAACTTCTTGCAGAAGAAAATTGTAAACTGCTTGAGATAAATTTGGTAAGTGTAAATGCAGATAATGTTCAGTCTTCAGAGGATAAAGGAAGTAAAGAAAGGCATGTCTTAGCTCACCTAGCCAACTGTAAATGGTACAACCACATCATTCATTTTCTGCAAATGTTATCAGTCCCTTCAGATTTGACGAAGACACAAGGGAGGGCTTTAAAGCTCAAAGCCATGAATTTCTGCATCAATGATAACTTATTGTTCTGGAAAAATCCAATAGGGTTATTATTGAGGTGCATAAACCAAGAGGAAGCAGCTAGGATCATGCCTAAATTCCATAATAGTGAATGCAGAGGACATCACTATTGGAAGATTACCGCACATAAAATCTTAAGAGCTGGTTATTACTAGCCACCTTTATTTTCAGATGTGTGTGAATTTGTGAGAACATGTGACAAATGCCAAAGGTTTGCAGGCAAAAAACAACTAGAATCCCTCCCCCTTAGACCTATTGTGGTCATAGGTCCCTTCCAGCAATGGGGTCTAGACTTCATAGGTGAGATTCACCCGCATTCTAGCAGTCAGCACAGATAGATCCTTGTTGCCACTGATTATTTTACAAAATGGATTGAGGCCATTCCTACCAGGAACGCCAATCACACTGTCATCATTAATTTTCTGCAAGAAAACATATTCACCAGATTTGGTTTCCCTAAGAGAATAGTCACTGATAACGCTGCTGCAATCAAAGATAAGCACTTGGTAAAATTATGTGAAGAACTGGGAGTTCAACTAGTACATTATACTGCTTACTATCCACAAGGAAATGGCTTAGCTGAGTCATCGAATAAGAGTTTAGTCAAAATTATAAAGAAGCTGCTTGAACAAAATACCAGAGGCTGGGATTCTAAGCTAAAATTTTCATTGTGGGCTGACAGGGCTACAAATAAAAAGTCAATTGGCACATCCCCCTTCAAGTTGGTATATGGTACTGAAGCCATATTTCTTGTTCAAATTGCACTGCCAGTTGCAAAGTTTTTATAAGAAACTGACTCTGAACCAAGTGATTTAACTTGAAGGATCCATAATCTTGTAGAGTTACAGCAAGACAGAGAGCAACTTCTGGAAAAGACAGAATTACACCAAGAAAAGATGAAGGAGATTTTCGATAAGAAAGTCAAAACAAATATTTTCAAAATAGGGGAACTGGTCTTAAAATGGGATGCAAAAAGACAAGAGAAGGGGAAACATGGAAAATTTGATTCTCTCCAGGCAGGTCCTTTTGTCATAACAACAGTTCAGCAGAACAATACCTTTGTTCTCCAAAATATTGCAGGCGAAGAAGTAGCAGGTGGCCCTTTCAACGGGCGTTTTCTAAAGACCTATTTTTCATAAGGATTTTCTTAAAGCCCTGTTTTACTTGTACATATTCTTTTCAGTTTTTTTTTTTGTTCTTATTTCTTGAATAACTTCATGCCCAATGGTACTGAGCAAATTTTTTTTTCAAATTTTCAAATTGTAATAAAGGCCACTGAGTCTAACTAGGTTCTTCGTGACCTCACAGGGAGGTATCCATCCCAGTTGGATCCAAATGTTAACTCCCAAAATGAATCAGTCACTTGGTTTCATTTTGTAGGTAATAGCATGGTCATCGATAGGTTTCTCTATTTGTTTTTAGTTTCTTCTAGTGTCAAAACTTAGGTTTTAAATTCATGCCTTAGAAATAAGTTGATCCATAAAGGTTGTTTCTATAAAATTTCGTGAAAATCTTTTCAACAGCTAACGCATGTTGCAAGGTTGATGTTAGTTGGTGAAAGAGGCGAGTTTCAATGGTTAAGGAGTACTTTCCCACAGACAGTTAGCTGGTGAAAGCATGAAACACGTGTTTTTCTTCCACGATTTCAGAAATTGAAAATGTGACACGTTCGACACATGTCACATAATTATTATGAGGCACTGGTGGAAGCGAATGATGATGAGGATTCTGTTATGCATGTTTAAATTGGATATTATGGCAGATCGTGCTCGTGAATGCATTCTTCAACAATGATGGCGTTGGAGATGACGAATTCACATTCATCATCACAGGTAAAGGAGAAGTACCACTCAGCTGGCGACATCAAATCGACACTTCATATTTTGAACACTCACTGTTCACAGGCAATATGGTATGGTTCCATATTTGAATTGGCAACAACGAGAGTTTTCACCAGCGCCAAGCCTTGGCTCAATTAGGAAACTACCGTGACATTGTCTGCCAATTTTTCGAGGTTTGAGTCACAGATGGCAAGGAAACGAAGTGGTTTATTACTAAGGAAAGAATTGGACAACCTGTCTTTCTTACAGTCACATCCAGATGTGTAAAAATGTTTCTTAGACGCAGGCTGCATGGGTTATGTTGAAAGGTTACAAAATGGTTGCCACCAAATAACAGTTGAAGCATTTGCTAAATCATATGTTGGAAACAGAGCTAGTGTGGGTTCTGTAGAAATGATAGTCAATGAAGCTACCATTGCCACAACAACCAGCTTACCCAGATCAAGCCAGAGCTTGTTTAAGACAACAACAACCAAGAATTTGAATTTCAGAGCATACCTTAAGGTAGAGTTCAAAGATATCACCTAGAAGAAAAGCATGCCAGTTTCTCATCTGGAAGATGAATGGCAGGACTTGTTCAAAGGCATTCAACTCTATATCACCTCAGAAGGCAGGTATGACAAGATGATGCTATATCATTTCAAAATTTTAGATCATTTTACAGGGAAGACTCTCCTAAATTTACCTTTCTTCCTTCACAAAAGCCTGACCAAAGTATGTAAAAAGATTAGAGCTGAACCTCTAAGTATGAAAAACACCCTTTGTCATTTTGGCTTGATCAAACTGATAATTCTAGAAGAGCTAAGAAAAAGAGGAAGGACTTGGCAACATTTTATTTTTTTGGGAAGGTTTTGAGACCTAAACTCAGTCCATGAATGAGCAGAAGAAAGCTGGAAAAAAGCAGTTAACTCCTTAGAGAATCTCAAGGAGGAGGAGAACTCTTCCAGGACCACCATAGGACAAGATTTCCAGCATAAAGTCTAAAAGAGCAAAGAAAAAATTAGACTTTGAAACCAATTCAGAGTAGCCTATAGTAAAAAAGACAATTATGCTCAATTTTCCATACACAGACTCAGAAACAGAGCCAGAGCAAGAAGATGAAAGTCCATCTATTAAAATTCCTAAAAAATCCATGGAATTTGCACCAGACTGTGAAAATTTTACTCCCATTGATGAAGGTGAAACATCAAAGAGTAAAAATTCAAAGAAATCATAGAAAATTAAGGAACCGAAAGAGGTGATTGCACAACAAGAGGTTTTGGAAAGAGTAATCAAGGCAAAAATTTCACCAACTAACCAGCAGATTGTAAGGTGAATTAGCTGGTGAAAGCACATAATTTTTTTTTTGGAAAGCTAAGCTGGAGTGAGGAAATTTTGAAGTATTTAAAAAGGGTTTGGGAGCATCGAAGGATTAACCACCTAATCAAGCAACACTTAGCATCAGAGATTCGTGGAGATTTTGAGACCAAATGCTAAATTGGTCAAGTAAAGTTTCGGTTATGGTTATTGAAAGAGTCCAGCTACAAAAGACATGTGCCTTAATCCTTCAATGACACAATAGAGTCCTAGAGATGATGAAGTACAGATGTTAAGATCAACATAAAAGACAGTTCAAGTTCTAGGAACTAGTCTTTGCATATCAATTGTATTTAGTTAGTTTTATTTTCTATATTTAGATATAGATCCAAGTTTTCAGGATCTTAAAAACTGATTGTAAAAGGCTATAAATGCCTATCTTTTTTAAGAGATAAGGGTTCAAACAGGGAATACATTTTGGCTACTATATAGACTCTTATTGGATAATAGAATTACAGTCTCCTTTTGTTTTCAATATCAGAATTGCTCATGCATCTTGTTTCTGTACTTTATTTCAGTTTATCTTAGCTTTTAAAGACTGTCATCTCTTCATTAAGCTCATAAAATTGAAGTGAAGGATTTCTTAATGCCTTGTATTAAGCCCTACACCTAGTTGTATTTGGCAATCAAGATTAGTATTCTTCATCCCCTCTTTAAAATATCTGATCTGATTATTGTTTTCTAAAAGCACTATTTCATTTGAAATGTATGATGAGTTGTTTATTACATTAATCATTGAGTGATCCCATTGTTCCAAGCACACCTACATATCATATTCTTAAGTTACCAAGCACATTTGGTCTACAACTACAAAGGGTTTCTTGGAGTGATAACACTGGTTATCACAAGAAATAAGGTAAAAAGTCATGTCCAGTCTAACCAAGGATGTCTTTTTTATGAGAGGTAGTTCCCAAGATAGAGATAAAAATTATTCAGGAGACAATTCAAAGTCTAAAGGAATGTCTAAATCCTTAGGAAAATCTATAAGGAAAATTCAAAAATGCAGTAATGTTGGGAATTTAAAGAAAGGCTACAAATATAACAATGTTAAAAAAAGATAAGGCATCTAAGTATACCCCTTACATGGACCTCCATAGAATAAAGAAGAAATATAATGATTTGGAATCTTCATGTACACACT
>SNQJ01S0241816.1:0-13443 GCA_010110895.2 Picea sitchensis
GGCACCCCTTCCAGTAGTCGCATCACATTGTCTATTTTCCTTGCTTTATTTGTTGAACTGGAATGATAGATGATTACTTGGACTTATGCATATGTGCATTTATAAATGTTTTATGTGTGAAATGGTTATGTCATGTATATGATTTCATCTCGTTGTAAAATTTACACTTCCAACTGATAGACCGCATGCCCAGCTTAACTCTGGAGGCTTCCGGGGGCACAAGTTGTTAACATGGTCAAGATAGGGGATAGTGTCTCGACCCAAAACCATCTGTCTGAAGAGGATAACTCTTTCAGACCCCTTTGTCGTGCAACCAGAATGCCAGACCCAAGTCCTTAACCCTTAATCGTAAAGCTCAGGAGGAGTAGCGAAGTTGAAGACTTAGAAAAGAGGAGGTTTTTTCATTTAAGAGACAAGAAAAAGAGATCTGTTTGAAAGGACCCATATGACCAGTACCCAGGAACCTTGGGTTAAGACTAAGGGGGCCATGTTTCCTTGGTCTCATAGCTCTGGAAATCCGAGACTTCGGATTAAGACCGACCTTACTGTCTTTACGCGAACTGAAGGTGATCAGGAGACTCGGTCTCCCGTGAGATTGACCAGCGATAGGTGGTCCCCCGGGTGGTTGGGTGGGCCTATCTCACCAAGTAAACCGAGGTCTGAAACCCCGAAGGTTGGAGTCACAAAGGACCCAGTACCGTAGATCGTGGGACCCTTCAGATCCTTTTCCAACCATCATCATATTGGGGACGTGTTGCGCTAGTCCCTCTCCTTCGGAGATTGGACGCTTCGGAAGATAAGAGGAGTTTTCTTAGCAATACTCCCGAATGTTGAAACCCCGAGGTAACCAGAGTCATAGATCTATTGGTCTACGAGACCGGATCTCAACCGTGAGATTTGAGGAATGTAGAAGATTGTCGACAAGGTGACAAGATACAGTGACGTCATCCCCGGTGACGTGGATCCAATTTTAACGAGCCATGTACCCCCCAGTTTATTTGCATCACCTACCCCATGGGGTCCTTGGATTATGACATGCACCGCTCCAGGTGAGGGCACGTGTCGCCCCTGATCCAACTACATGTTTTTCTGTGAGTTCAAATTTCGGCAGAATTAGAGTCAAGTGAGCCAAGAACTCCTGAAGACCGAGACCCAAAGTCAATCTCAGTCATTCGTTGTGACTAGAGTATGGACCATCGATTTGAATCGTGCATGTCTGCGAGTTGGACCTCGACGGAATCGAATTCATTTGAATCGAGAACACTCGAATTATGAAGTCTCGATGTGCATGAGGAGCAAATTGAGTCAGACCCACATGGAAGCTCAGTGGCCTCAACCAATGAACACCTGAGGAGCTGGAGAGAGACGTATCCACCAGTTCTGAGTTCGATTCTGAGTATGGTAACCGCAGCAGGAAATCCCTGGACGAGCAAAATGGGATTTGAGACCCTGAATGGAGGTCTCGAGTTCTTAAGGAGAACGAAATTTTGACACCCCTCTGTGGGTCTGTTACAAGACCCACCACTGGATAATAGGGGGTTATTTCAACATGATATCCTCCCTAGTAGAGAAAAGGACATGGATTACATGACTAGAAAAAGACGCTATTCACTTCAAAGTCGCAATTCAGGACCTCAACCTGATTGATAAATAAATGAAAAATGGGATCCACACTTGGAACCGTAATTGCAGTGGATCCCAAAAAACTGCCTCTCGCCTCGATTGATTCCTTCTTTTACTTTTGTTGAAAGGCTTGGGCATACAAGAAAATATCATTGCATGCAGTATCTCGGACCAGGTCCGATGAGTCTAGAAATTGTTAGCAAATCCAGTCCAACAAATCAACCATTCTGATTTAAATATTTTTTGTTATACCACCCTTCTTTCTAGGAAAATATTGAAGCTTGGTGGAAAGAGGAATAAATACCATATGGAATCCCAATGTACAAGTTCCAGTGGAGGCTTAAGAACCTCAAACTCTCCCTCAAGCAATGGAACAAAGAGAGTTCAGAAACATTTTCAAAGAAAATCTCAAGCTCGAGACTAAAATGGCTACACTTCAGCAACAAATCATCCTCTTTTGAAGAATGGAGGAACTCACAAAAGAAGAGGAAATCTTAAACATTCAGCTATCCCAACACCTCAAACAGAAAGAGAAACTATGGCATCAAAAATCCCACATGCATTGGCTCCAAGTAGGGGAAACGAACTCCAAATTATTCCATCGTATCATGTTCCAACTTCGATATAACAATAGGATCACTACCATTAAGGACTCCCAAGGTATCAAACTCTCTGACCATGAAGATATTGAAAATGAGATTACAAATTAGTTTCATAATATTCTGATTGATCGGCAACAGGATCACCAAGAGGCTATTGCCAATATCACCCAACATATCTCCAAGCTTGTTTCCTCTAAGAAGAATGCATCCCTCTTTCACCCCATTCTTCTAGAAGAAGTTGAAATATTTGTTCTTCATATGCCCAAAATCAAATCCCCCAAACCCGATGGTTTCACCATTGATTTGTTGCATTTTTATTGGTTGATCGTGAAGACTGACATCCTTGAAATCATTCAGGACTCTAGGTCTCACCTCAATGTTCTCCATGCCCTCAATGTAACCTTTCTCACCCTCATTTCAAAGGAGGACAAAGTCAAAGACCCTATAAAATTCTATTTGGTCTCTCTCTACAACGTCATCTATAAAATCATCACCAAATAATCACCAACTGCCTTAAACCCCTTCTACCTAGCCTCAACCTGATCTCTTAGAAGAAATCTGGTTATGTCGAAGGTCGAAAAATTATGGACAGCATCATCCAAACCCACGAAATGGTACACTCCTTAAAAATCATTAAGAAACCCATCATGATGATCAAATTAGACATGTCCAAGGCCTTTAAAAAACTAAATTGGCAATGCATCCAACAAGTCCTTCTTACGTTTGGATTCTCACCTAATTGGATCAAATGGGTTATGTCTCTAACTTCCACTACTTTCTTCTCAATCCTTATCATGGCTCACCCTCCAAGCTCTTCTCTTAGACTCAAGGCTTAAGACAAAGAGATCCCCTCTCCTCTTTCCTTTTCATTTTAATTACATAAGGACTTGGCAAGCACATCAAAGCACCAACAACAAAAGGAAGGATAAAATGAGTCCAGCTACATGGAAAAAGTGAACCAACCACCCATCAACAATTTTTAGATGATGACATGCTAATGGGACTTCTAACGCTCTAAGAGGCCCTCTCATTCAAACAAATTATGCAAGACTTCATGGACGCTCCAGGGACCTCAATAAACCACTATAAGTCACAAATTTTCTTTTTTAATACTACTCATGCAGTTCAAAATCATATTTCTCGACTTATGAGTTTTCATAAAAATATCCCTCCCTTCTAAATATTTGGGTATACAATTGGTGGAAAACTCTTTAAAACAAATTTCCTGGGAAAATTTGTTTTCGTGGATTCAAAAAAATTGGACAGCTGGGTATTTCACTTACTCAATATTGCAAGTAGACTTCTATTGGTCAAATCAATTCTCCAAGCCATGCCTATCTACCTATTCTCGGCTTTGGAGGCACCAAAATATGTGTTCAAATCCATCAATAACACTCAAAGGTCCCTTTTATGGGGAGGGAACCCAAGGAAATGGGCCTTGGTCTCCTAGGCAACGATATGTCAGTTGAAAGTAGTAGGGGGCTTGGGTCTGATAGATACGTAGACCCTAAATTCAGTCATGGGAGAAAGAACTTGGTGGTGCTAGAACAATAATCAATAGGAAAGCTAAAGTAGAATGTGGAAACATAAATATGCACCTAATTGGGATAGCCAATATTTAATTTGTATGAACTCCTCCTCAGGTAGTTCCTCTATTTGGAGCATAGTGTGATCAAATCATACTTTGGTCCAACAACATTGTTTTTGCGAAGCAAGAAATGGCCAATCATCCCTCTTCTAGGATGATACATGGAAACAACTCCCAAAATGAAATGAGAAGGAATAGTTAGACACCTTAAACCAAACGATGACTACACACCACATAACTCATCTCCATCACTATTGGACCCCTATAGAACCTAATCACTCCTGGAGAACATGGCTTCTGAAAGAATAGTGGATTATTCCCCTAGATCCCTTTGACTGGGATTCATTCTGGACTGAGCTAGCCACTTGCAAAATTCATGTGTCAGATCATCTCGACAAGATTAGATGGGGAAAGCAGTCGATTGGAAACTTCTCCATCAAAGAATCTTACCACAATGCAACCAACTCTCATAACCTCAACACTCAGAAAATATGAGATCAAATCTAGAAACAACAACTATGGCCCAAAGTTTCAACCATCCTCTGGCTCCTAGCTCATGAGAAGACTCTAACCTAGTACAAATTGACCAAAAGAGGATTCTTTGGTCCCTCTATATGTTTCCTCTACCAAAACAAAGTGTAAATGTTGCAATACTTATTTAATAGCTGGAACTTTGTATCATCCCTTTAGGATCATGTGATAATGATATTTAGGCAAACCGATCGGAACAGAACAAGTATCAATGAGACTCTAACAACCTATAAACAATAAATAAGTCAAAATATGAGCATCAATAGATCCTGATAGCTTCTCTTAGGATTCCTTGTTTGGGAAATGTGGAAAGAAAGGAATTGAAGAATCTTTAAATCAACGCGATTAGAGACGCAAAAGATATGGAGAAAAAACAAGAAAGCTATCCAAGAAATTGCTCTTCTTCAACCTTGGGAAGAAAAATATTGGCAAGGAGATCACAAAGAAAGATCCATTCTCAAGGATCTCAATCTATCACCCATTCCATCCACTTATTCTGTCAGCAAAGAAAAAAAAACCCAGTCCACTCCTGAGGAAATCTTGTCTCCTCCCCCTCCATGCTTCTTAAAGCTTAATTTCAATGGAGCCTCAAAAGGGAATCTAGGCTAGGCAGAATCAGGTGGGATCTTCAGAGATGCAAACGAAAAAATCATCTAGATCCATGCAAGCCATATGGACCTTAGAACAAATAACGCAGCAGAGCTCTGTGTGCTAGAGAAAGGTCTTTGAATCACCCAACGTGAACATTTCCACAAATTGTTGGTTGAGGATCACTCTCTCATGGTCATCAATATGTTGAGGAATCTTCAACAGGGTACTCCAAGCTCCAAGGTCACAACTTGTTGGCGTCTTAAAAGCACAATATAAAACATCAATACCCTCCTTCAATTCATATCGATTATCATTCCCTTGCACATTTGTCACTCTGCGAATAAACTCATAGAAAAAATGGAAAACTTGGGTGTAACATGTTCAGAGGAACCCATAGATAAAAAATGGGAAAACTTGGGTGTAATTACCTCTCGAGGAACCCATAGATAAAAAAATGGAACATGAAAGTTCATGTAGATGAGACATCAGGGAATGTCTCCATAATTAGTCTACAAGGATATCCACTCACTTGAAGGTGTGGAAGGGATGCAACCAAGTGCTCTCAACATCCTCAAGAGACTACAGCGCTAGCATATGACACACACCTAAGATGCCCCCACTGGCGCGACTGCATTCTTGATCTAGTCATGAAGTCGATCGGAAGGATGGGGAAGGATCTAGGTTAATCTCCCCACCCCATGTACATATTACACCATAGTTATGAGAGTTGCTATTACAGCAGCAAACCATTACACCAAGGTGTGGTGAATGCATCTCATTGTTCAACTTGAGCACGAAGTGTATGATGTGTTTCAATGGCAGCGTCCCTGTGTTAACTTATTTCAGTGGCGAGATCCTGATAGTGGTTCATTCCAGTGAAGAGGCTTGGGACAAGAGAGGGAGAGTCACTCTCAGTGGTGGTATGAAACCTCTCATCATCTGGTTTGTGTGTGAGTTGGATTTATGGTTTCATCCTTCTAATGTGCCTCGTCTTGTGGATATGTCAAGTGTTACAGGCGAGGCAACTGAAACCCACCTGACCCAGCATCCTCGAGCACCAAAAGTTAAAAGCCTCCCAACCCATGCGTCATACTCTCTACGTAGGAAGTAGAGAGGGGATTTTGAAGAATCACCCAATTGAGAATTCAATAGAACCTAGAGTCCATTGAAGCTGCGACCAAAGAGGAAAGAGATACCATCCACGAATAGGATATGGATGACAAAATTGGGGATTGGGTGTCAGACACATGAGCTCCACGAGCCCGAGACACCAAGTATCACAAAACAATTGACTTGTATTGGCATATAAAAAAATTCATGGGTCGCATTATCCTTGATAGTGATGATGAGAAAGAGATAATGTGAGAGAAAATTCGGGACATGTAGCTCCAGATTCATAATCTTCAAGCCTGCATTGACATCCATGTTGCTCCAAAAGGCAACCATCCAACAGCAAGGTCTCACATGCAGGCACGCCCAGGGGACACCAAGCAAAGCAACGGGTCAGAATTTCAAGCTCGGACTACCTAGAGGGGGCACGTGCCCCCCCTCCCCCTCATTTGTCTTAAATGACTTATACTCAATTTTTTTTGCAAGCTTTATTTTCAGTCTAGAAAAAGACAAGACTAGGATAGATAGTTATTGGGTCTTAGTTTATTAGGATGCTAGTGTATTTTTTATTAAAAACTTGGATCAAACAATTTGGACTGATAGTCTTACTGCTATTATGATTTCCCTAGTGGTAGGCCAGTAGCAGTGAATATTTGGTGTAAATTTTCTCTTTCAGTAATATAATATAGCTACCTCAGTTTATCAGAAAAAAAAAATAAAGAATCAAAATCATTTTTAAAATAATAAAAGGAATTAACAAAAACAAATCCCTTGGATAAGTGTACCATATTTTGAGAAGAGATATGGAAAGGGTATATCCCTATTACTTTATTTTAACCAATTTTAAAAATTTAATTGTAATTTTATATTTAGAAAATAAGAAAAACAATGTTTTTAACTTTGTAATTGTTTATGAAAAAATAAAAAAATTATTTTCAAGTGAGTGCAAATTTATTTTTTACATTCCTATTTTGCGTGTCTATTTTTCATGCATATTTTAACCAATTTTAAAAATTTAATTGTAATTTTATATTTAGAAAATAAGAAAAACAATGTTTTTAACTTTGTAATTGTTTATGAAAAAATAAAAAAATTATTTTCAAGTGAGTGCAAATTTATTTTTTACATTCCTATTTTGCGTGTCTATTTTTCATGCATGTTGAAAAATTTTGCAGTAAAATAGTAATAGTAAGTCTCTTTCACCAAATACCTTAAAATATGAAAATGTTAAAGTGTTGTTTGCATAACATTAGTGCTTTTTATGTAGGTCTCTTTCACCAAATAGCCTAAAATATGAAAATGTTAAAGTGTTGTTTGCATAACATGAGTGCTTTCCATGCAAATTCAAGGGAATTTAAGGAATATTCAAAGATTCTCCCAAGGTTGGCATTATTTAACTAAAAATATAGTTGATAATGCAGCATTTGTTTAGTGATTGCATAACATAGTCTAGATTTTGACAATACAATAGGTGCCTATCAATCCAGCGTAACATTAGTGCTTTCCATACAAATTAAAGGGAATTTAAGGAATATTCAAAGATTCTCCCAAGGTTGGCATTATTTAACTAAAGATATAGTTGATAATTCAGCATTTGTTTAGTGATTGCATAACATAGTCTAGATTTTGACATTACAATAGGTGCCTATCAATCCATTGTGTGAGAACATGTGAATCCGTACGTTTTGTTGATTTGAGTTAAGGGGTGCCATAGAGACCCTATGTGCTATACAAAAAAAAATGGAACATCATGAAGGTGGAATGAGATCAAGAATCCTAATACGTGTAATTTTACAAAATAAATTTATGTAGCAATGCATAGGCTAAGCATAGGGAATATCTAGAAGCTAATAATTATGTATTAGATTTTTGAACCAAGTCGATTGGAACATAAAACATAATGGGAAAATGCAATTTGTTTAATTCTAAATGAAATGTTGGACAAGGGACATGCTCCAAATGTGGTGACTTCGTTAGATTGATGTGATTTTGGATCGTAGAGAGATATAGGGGTAGCTATGAACTTATTGTCCTATTCATGGAATTTATACTTTTTGGGGGTTTAGTGAAGCTTGCACAGCCCTAAGGTTGTGGACTTTCATCATGCCTACCATAAGGGTATAAGTAGTTGTTTAAAGGATACCCAACCACCCGAAACAAGTAATGTAGAAGTCATGCAAGGAATTATCCAGCAAAGAGTTGGTTGGCATGGTACCTCCCAAGGCCCCACAAAATCTCATCTCAAAGGTGGTACATGAGTTAATGAAACCCCTCCTAATGAATTTTCTATTGATCTTCAAGATTTCAAAAACTATTAAGTATGTAATAACTTGAAAAAAACAAACCACTGGGATATTTTTTGGATCCTATTACACCAAACATAATGTGATTAAGCACTAGTTCGAACAAACATGGTGACCCTATGGATGGATCTACACAACCATACATAGCTTGACAAAAGGTCTTTTTAGTTTTCTTTCAAAGAGGAAAATCACTACCGTGAAGTGATATCTTGTGGCCTTTGGATGTGTTGGAACACCTTGGTTGTTTTTTCCAATCACATGAAGAATTATTTACTAAAGAAGCCTATAATATTTATTACCCACTCTAGTTGGATTTCCTAGGTCTCTCTATACAATACTAGGCTTTTGTTGGAACAAATCGCAACCCGAATTGGTGGCTTCATTTTCCATGAGCCGACTTAGGTATTTGACCCACTACTTTAAAAAAGGGATTCTTTTCGGTTTGATATCTTCAAAAATCTAAAAGAATTTAAGTACATTCAAGGTGTAGGTTGAAACATCTAACAACTAATGCAATACATAAATCTTCCCAACATCCATTTTGAGTGCCAAAGTCCCCAACATAGAATAAATAACTACCCCCTGCTAGTGAAAATTGAGGCCCATAGTCCCCCAGCTTATGAACCAAGAGGTCAGGCCCCTTAGGCTATGCCACAAACATACAATGATGGATGGAAAAGGGTTGTGAAAAAATGGAAGGAATCTCAAACCAATATATCTATCCAATTTCTTAGGCTTAGAGGGGATGTTCCGCTCCATAACCTAGTCAAGGTCCAAATCAATAGAATTCCTCCACCTCTGTGGCATCTTGGGGCCTTCCTAGCAGTTCCCAAACCATTGCTTAGAGATGGGAGCTAAGGGATCTAGGATTGACATCCACCCTTATAGTTGGTTTCTTCAAAAGCAACAAGTAATGGTAACCTCTACAAGAGACCAATAAACATAATTTTGAATGATTGTTTCCTACCCCAGTTGTTTAGTGTGAATTCATGTAATCCTTTCGACTCCTTGTGTGGGATGGGAAGGTGAGGAGATGATGGATTTACATGTTGAAGGTTCTTAATGAATATTGTATCATTGAATGTACAAGGGATTACTTGATCTAGAATTGGATCTCGGGACCAAAATGGGTCTAGGAAGGTCTAAAAATCAAAGTGCTCAGAATAGATTCAAAATAGACGTGTGCGTAGGCCTCGTCGATATGAACCCAACGCAACTTGAATGGGCTCAAACGGACGTTGTATGACCAAGATATCGCAGTCTGTTCATTTGGCCAAATAGGCAAAAACAAAACTGATTGTACAGTTCGTACAGTGCCACGTGGCAACTGACTGTAAAGGTCGTACGGCTGTACAGCTGACATGGCAAGGCACAATGGTTGTTGACAAGGACCAATACAGGTGGACCAATCAAGGAGTGACATGTGTCACCACTACAAGGGTGACACGTGGCATGACCTTACGACACATGGCACGTCCATACGACATGTGGCAAACGTGACATGTGACGTGGATGGAAGATGTGAACGAATCAAGCACTGACACATGGAAATATTGTTGGCGTATGGTACGTTTCCACGTGGCCCAATCCTGGGCTGCCACGTGGCACCCCTCTATTGGTCTTTGGTTTTTGGAAAAATGTTTGGAGTTCACCGAATTTGAACCCACGATCTCTGGTCTGGGCAAAAAACTTGGCAGGGTCGGGCTAGCCAGCCCGCCCTCGCATTAGGTATTAACTACTATGGGCGCCACTTATATTTAAAGATGAGTGCTTTTTATATGGGCAGAATAAAGGGGTTGGGACCTATCCCCAGCCCGACGCGTTTTCATATGTCCATTGTAATATGACCATAGCCCAGTTTTAACAGTAGGCACGGGGAAATGTGGATCCAACCCTCGATTTTCGACGTATCACATGTGACCTGGTTCATATTTTTTGGGCACGGAGGCTATGGGGTTAGCCTCGGTCGGTCAAGCTAGCCCGCCGCCCAAGGGGCATAACCATCGGTTCATGCCTAGGGGGCTTAACAACCAAGTTTGCACGCGTGGAGCTTTAAAAACCAGAGCATATGGCATGCAATGTAACCAGGTGCCAAACAGTCGGGGGGCAACGCACCCAACATTAGGCCACATGGAGGGCGCCATGTGACTAGGATCCCACTTAAAAGGGGTTGCACCTTGAATTTGTGCATTTGTGGGTTATTTAACTTTATTATAAAGATTTTTAATGATTTATTCAGCAGTTTTATGGGATGTTGGTCATTTTTGAGAGATATTGGACCCTTTTTGAGGCCATATCTTGGGGAGAAGTTGGGAGGTTGTTAACAACTTCACGCCTATAAAAACCAGAGATTATTGAAGACAAGGGGGAGTTTCA
This sequence comes from Picea sitchensis, assembly GCA_010110895.2. Taxonomy (NCBI): domain Eukaryota; kingdom Viridiplantae; phylum Streptophyta; class Pinopsida; order Pinales; family Pinaceae; genus Picea; species Picea sitchensis. Next base: position 10,725 of record SNQJ01S0241816.1, read on the forward strand.
AAACATGTCTATGCTGTAGAATTATTGAGCCAAAGCCATTTTTTATGCAGGGAAGCAATTGAGGAGAGCACCTTTGCGGGCCATTTCTGGGAACTTCGTTCATCCGATTTCAGTGTCGTCGGTCTTGTTGGGTTATTGAGATCTAGTAGAACAAGACCAAATCATTTTTTAACCTTTTTGGCACTGTGATGATGTCCTTTTAAATCTTTGAACAGAAATAAGAAAGCCTCACCCACTGAGACAAAGGCCCGGAGATGTAGGCAAGATTTATGAACTATGTTATCACATTAGTGTTTATTGTTTGTTGTTCTTCATGCTTATGTTCAGATCTATATATTTCTTTATGGATATTATGTTTCTTAATTAATTCTTCCTTCTTTCATCAGTTTCCCAAATGGTTAATTAAGACATGCTTAATAACTCAACCATTGTCGTTTAAAAGATCTTTTTCGGATCAAGTGATATCAAAGCTACTTGACGTTTGGATTTTGAGTTTGCATGATTACCAGGGAAAAGCTACATAGTGGTGAAGGTGAGCTTGTTGAATAGAATCCATTGATTGGATTAAGAAAGAGAACTTCTCATAGTGAGAAGATGGCATCGGAAGAGGGACTTTCTCATGATGAGAAAGAGTTTCGAAAAAATTTCTTCACCATCTCAGAGATGATGAAGGTTTTGTATGAGGATTACTTGGAATGGAAGAGATCGAATCTGGGTGAATATTCAAAGGGAAAAAGTGAAGAAGGAGAGGATCCTCCTCAAATTCCTCATTCACCTCCTCCTTCTCCCTCTTCTTCAACTTTAAGTTCTAAAAGCACCGCAAGAAAACATGTTCATAAACATAAACAAGAAATGCCTTACTAAAACTTGATGTGAAATTTGAATTACCCATTTATGATGGTGAAGTCAATGCAGAGAGACTTGATAATTGGGTCAGACAAATGGAATTTTATTGCAGTGTGCAATAGATCAAGGATGAGGCAAATCAGATCAAGTTGGCATCGCTTAGACTTGCAGGCACAACACTCATCTGGTGCCAAAGCAAGTTGCAAAATGGCACGCAACAAGTGGGTAATGTATTTCCATCATGGCAAGTTTTTATTTTTGCACTTAGAAAGAAATTATATCCTTTGGGTTATAAAGAGAAAGATTTAATTGAATGGAAAGCTCTTAAACTAAGAAAAGGACAAACAGTGCAAGAATACACAGATGGATTTCGTAAAATGGCATTGATGTTAGATATTCCTTTACATACCTAAGAAACTCTTATGAAGTATATAGGAGGTTTACGTGCACATATTTTAAATATTGTATTCATGTTTGGACCTACTAATCTTGATGAGGTTTTTGTTCAAGCAACATACATTGAAGCAGGGAAAACAGGGGTTGGTGTGTCAGGGGAATCGTCTTCAAGGAAAGAGGACAAAAGGAAGTGGAATGGAAAGAAAGCAAATTCAATGGCAAGAAAGGAAGAGAAACCCTCTTGTAAGCATTGCAAGAAAGAGGGGCATGATGAGGACCATTGTTGGCAATTGCATCCCGAGAAGAGACCAAAGTGGTTCAAAGAAAGGAAAGGGAGGTAAACAGTTGCAACAGCATCTCGACCAATAGACTTGGGATCAGATTCGGGTGATGAATCTAAAGTCTCATTGGTTGGTTTGAAAGGTAAAATTGATAATGGAGTTGGTTCTAGAATTAAATTGTTTCACATAAGGGTCGTCATGAGGCATACTAAGGTCGACACATTAATAGATAGTGGATCTCAATCTAATTTGATTTCAGAGGAATTGATTAAACAATTGGGAGTAAACACTCAGATACATCATAAGCCTTACACACTTAAATGGATAAGCAACAATCATCAATTTCACATGGCAAAGCAATGCACATTAAAGTTTACAATTTCATCTAACTTTGTGGACGAGGTAACATGTGATGTGGTGCCACTCAATGAATGTGGAATGGTCTTAGGCAATCCTTACTTGTATGATCGTAAAGCAATCTTCTACAAGGAAAAGAATCAATATCACTTAACCAAATCAGGTCAAGAATATGCGGTACATGCTCATCATTTAAAGGCAAATAAATCTCTTCAAACTATGGAACAATTAAGAAAGGAAGCTCAAGCAAGCAACACACCTATAATTGTTTCAAATCAAGTAATAGATCTTAAGCAAGAACAAGAGATGATTGTAGAATGGAAGATCAATCACACTTTGCTTCAAGATAAGCTAATGTTGTGCAAGTACTACAAACATATTAGCTCATTTGCAATCATATTTATGATGTTATCATTAGTAATGTTGTCAACGTGGATGATAGTGGATTCAGTAATATGTGACAAAGTACAAGTGGCTAACAATATGTTGTCAGTTATCATGGTTGTTTTACATCTGATCTTGATGAGACAGGTGCACAGGATAGAGTTTAAAGATAGAGAAAAAGTCAGGTGTCCTATCCCTCACTTAATGACTGGTCAGTAACCTTTTGGGGACCAAAAGGTATTTAGTGGGGAGGTGTGATCCATAATTGGATCTCGGGACCAAAATGGGTCCAGGAAGGCCTAAAAAACAAATTGCTCAGAATGGCTTCAAAGCGGACGTGTGTGTAGGCCTCGTCGATATGAATCCAACGCAACTTGAATGGGATCAAACAGATGTAGTATGACCAATATATGGTGGTCTGTTTATTTGGCCAAACAGGTAAAAAAAATGTTGAC
>SNQJ01S0241817.1:0-13443 GCA_010110895.2 Picea sitchensis
CATCAAAAGTACAAGGTTCTTACTAGCATTGACTAGTCTCTTCATTTGTCCAACATTTGTAAGTGACAAATTCATCTTCTTTGTATGTTCTCTAACAATGTACTCAACTCCATTTTTTAACAAATGATATTTGTTCTCATGACGAAGAAAGATGGCTCTCCTATCATATAAATATGGGCTTCCCAACACAATAACACAAATATCCAATGGGATAACATCAAGCTCTACCTCATCTATATAGTTTGCAGTGATGGCAAATCTAAGTTTACACCTTCTTGTCACATGAAATTTGGCATTGTCACATATCCATCCTAGAGGGTAAGGTTTAGGATGTGGAGTAGTTTCCAAATTCAATTTTTTGATAGTCCTTCAGAAATGAGGTTTTCTTGTGATCCTGTATCAAAGAGATTATCTATCTTGGTATGTTTTGAAATTACCCTTATGTGAAAAATCTTTATTCTTTATTTTTCATGTTGATTTACATTAAAGCTACTACTACTTGAAGAACTAGTACTTGCAATAGAATTATTACCTTGAAAACCCATGGATGTGATTTTTGTTTCATCTTCCGAATCAGATCCTAAATCTTGTTGTACCGTTGAAGCAATGTTTGGCTTCTCTTTATTGTTGAACTTTTTGGGTCTCTTTTCAGGATCAAGTTTCCAACAATGGTCTTCATCATGGCCATCCTTTGAACAATGTTTACATGAGAGTTTCTCTCTCTCTTTCTTGACTAAAGAATTTTTCTTTCCATTTCCTTCAAACATCCTCTTTCCCTTGTCTCCATTATTAAAATACTTCTTGTTGCCCTCTTGAGGTTCATTCCTTCCTCTTGCTTCTAAATGAGTTTCTTGTACACAAACTTCATCTAGATTTGAAGGGTTAAACATAAGTATTGTATGCCCCAAGTAGCTATGCAAACCTCCAATGTATTTGAGTAAAGTTTCTTGAGAAGATAAATCTATACCCAAAACCCAATCTCTTCTCCTAAATTCTTAAGTGAAGCTTTGCACATCTTGTCATTTAGCTTGCCTAAAGTTTTTCCAATCCATAATAGCTTTCTGCATGTATGCTAATGAATAAAATTTCCTTTTAATTGCAACAATAAAATCATTCCAAGAGGATTAAAATTTACCATGTTTCTTCATGTCCTCTTGAGTTTTGGATTCCCACCGAATGAGTGTTGCATTGTCAAATATTAAAGAACTAGGTTGAATCTTAGTTTCATCATCTATTATTCTTTGTATCCTATAATACACTTCAATCTGAAAAATCCAGTTATCCAATTTCTCAGCATTTACCTCTCCATTGTACATAAGCAATTCAAACTTAATATCAAGCTTTAGAAAAGGAGTTTGTAAAGGAGTTTTACCATGTTCTTTTGGAGAAATTGGAGGCGGTTGTGAAATGGTAGAAGAGGTGGAAGATGGAGGTGAAGGAGGTGGAGAATCACCATTCCCTCCATTTCCCTTTGGATTTTTATCACCACTGTCTCCATTGCCCTTTGGAGGGTTGTAGATTTCACCTTGCAATCTTGCATTTCTTTCTTCAAACAAAACTTTCACCATCTCAATCATATCATAGAAATATTTTATGAAAGTTTCCTCCTCTGAAGAAAGAGTTCCATGACTCTCCTAATGAGCCATACTTGGTGAATATCTCCTTGAAGATTGAGGTGATTTGATAGTTATCCTTCTTGACAATTGAGAACTTGGCTCTACAAGTTGAACTTATCCTCTTGTTAGCATCAACCTTGTAAGCATTAGAAAAACAAAACACTTGCAAACAATCAAGTCTTCAAAAACCTATGCTCTGATACCAACCAATCTGAAAATGAAGAAGACTTGTGTCTTTTTAAATTGAAAGTGCTAAAAATGGTATGTGTTTGGGTAATTGGATCAAGTTACTAACACATAAATTAAAGAGTTTTCACCCTTAAAATGCACATAATAACCAACAATTAACAGCCAATAGTAAACACATAACACAACAAATGATAAAGGAGTTCATCCCTCTTTTGGGCTACATCTCCTGGTCCATCTTCCAATGGATATTTTATATTATTTTCTCAAAGTGATAAAAAAAACAAAGTTCTTTATAGTACTCAAAATTCCAAATAGATGGATCCAATGCCTCCAGAACATCTAAAAACCCCTAGCTGGGCTCTTTTTATACCTAGTTTGGCCAAAAAATGAAGAAGTTACACCTCCTAGAAGTTTTCCCCTTCAAGCTTGTTGTCTCTGGTTCGCCAATTCGCACCTGTGAATCGCCAACCCGACTCTCACAATATTACTGGGCCAAAAACCGAGCACACCACACGGTTCCAATAAATGTGGTGAAATGTTGCACCATTAGTGGGCTGACCCCTTTTCCCGGCGTAGGTGTTGGTTGCATGGGGGGCATATGGCCACGTCCTAGCGCCTTTCTCGACCCGTTGCATAATGGATCAGCTCTGCACCAAGGTTGTGTGGAGTTAACATATGGAAAGGAGTTTGTGCCTTCCAGATCCCGCAACATCGATTATATTGAATTGTTTTATGTTCAACGCTAAGGGCTAGTCTCTGCACCTTTCGGTTCCAAAGCCAACGGTTATGTTACAGTTGTATTGTATATGAGTTGGGGTTTGAACCGGGACTAAAAACCATTCAAAATGGTTTGCGCGTGCACCAAAGGGTAATAGTTAGTGGTCGTATGCATTTTCATATGGATCGAGGGATGGGGATAAGCCTCAGCCCTTTTCTCCGCCGACCAAACCCAAAATGGAATTCAAATAAATATAAATTTGTTTATGTTTAAGTAACTCCCCATGGGCAGGTTTGTAGCCTAGGCCCTGCCAAATCGTTGACATGTCCAGCCGGAGGTCGGGGGTTAGACCCTCGCAGAATTCACCAATCTTTTTCACTGGAGGGGTTCCACGTGGTAGCCCATGACCATGCCATGTGGCACCATATCACTTGCCACCTAGACGACATGTGTCATCCATCTACTGGTCCATGTACCTTGCCACATAGCCTACCCAGTCAGCATGTCAACTCTTCACTCTGCATAGTGGCCAGTCCACATCACCTGCCAAGTGTGGATCCATACCCTACCACACCAGCACTATACAGAATGAACGGAATGTACAGTCAGCAAAAATTTTCCTGTTTGGAAAAATGAACGGAACATGATATCTCACTCATACGACATCCATTTGAACCCGTTCAAGTTGCGTTGGGATCGTGAGGACAAGACCTACGCATGTGTCTGTTTTAAATAAATTCCAAGCACTTCTAGTTTTGAGCAAAATTTGATCCCCTGGATCAGTTAGGCTATTGTTGTAGTGTATTTCTTAGAAGGGCCATTATCCCAGGATCGGAACCATGATTTTATATAAATAAAATCATGATAGATCTAGTTTTCTTGTGAGGGTTGCCCAGGGGTAGTTTACCCAGAAACATCTTGTGTAATGTGTTTGGTTTTTGATTTTATGCTTCCGTTGAATTTTCATTGTGTAACCTAGTTGTCCTTTAATTCAATAAATGTGTTTTATTCGAAATTAAATACCAAGTGCTAGGTTTCAGAATTCAACATGGTATCAGAGTCGAGACTCTGAAGGAAAAACCATTTTGCAAGAGATTGAGTTTCTTCAACGTGAAGTTGTGGGGTTAAATAAAATAAAAATAAAAATTTAAAAATTCATACAGTGTACGGGTTGCTGCTGAAGTAAAATCGATGAAGGAAATCATGTTGTAGAGTTACATCTGCATGGAGAATTAATTGGATGATGGTTCAAAAAAGTGTTGGGAGATAGCATGAGGACGTTGCGAGCTAGCAAGTGCAGGCCATCTTCCAGTTGAAGATACATCGGGAGCAGAGCCACTCGTGTGAGAGAGCTAGTTGAGTGAGCTGCAAATCAGGTCGTGCTCATAGGCGTTGGAGATCACAGGAGGCGAGGAGACTCAAGCCACGTAGTTAGTAAGAAACCATCAATAAACAATAGTTTATGGTTGCAGAGATGGAAGTGACACGGAAATTTGATGAGCATTGGGTGCTAGGAGAACCGGACGAGCATGACGGGAAGAGATCTACAGGTTAAGTAGATATGGATCATGGGTTATTGAAGTGCAACCGCATCCACCAGAAAAATATCTTGTCGAGAGCCATGGCTATAGGCCGACGGAGGTAGAGGTTTTTATGGTTGAGTTGGTGCAGCCAGAGGAAAGGTAGACTGCAAAGTGATAGACGGGTCAAGTGATGTGTAATTAATGAGTGTTGATGGTAAGCATGTTGTTGTAGCGGCCAACTGCATAGAAGTTGTCTAGTGGACAACATGGAAGAAATCCACCAAGTGGAAGATCCAAGCAGGTAAATTAAAAGCTAGTGCAGTCATTGGAGAGATGACATGAAGGAGCCATCAAGGTGAGAGGTTGAGCCTACATATTGGAAAATAATTGACGGCTAAGAAAATTGGTGTCTAAAAAAGGCTGCAACGGGATAACTACCAAAAAAAAAGGACCTGCGGGCTGTAGAGTTGGTTTTCGGTAACCAAGGAAACAACAGGGTCGATATAGTCCATGTTGGAGGTAAAGGATCAAGTTGAGGTAGCTCGAGATGGTGCTGAAGTTTGGTTCAAGCAGCAAAGGGAAGTCATTATTTGTTGGAAAGACGTGAGAGGCAACAATTAAGGAGAAATCACCGAACATAGAAAATTGATGGTTGAGAGGCAGTCATCAGAATAGTCAGCCACAAAACTATCAACAGTCGAACGCAGGGGCCAAAAGAGTTCTGGGAAGCCCCTAGGCAGTAGGAAGGTAGCCTAGGAAGCAGGCTGAGATAGTTAGGAAGCACCCAGAAAATATTCGGGCATCCCAAACAAGGACCCGGGCAACCTCGGGCAGCAGGTGGCAAGCTCGAGCAGTGGGCAGTGGTTCATGATCAAGGATCTAGGTAGTAAGTGAAAGTATTCAGATAAGGGTCTGAGCGAGATGGAAATGATATCTTTTGTTTTAGAGAGAGCATCCAATCAGGTGGATTGGAGATCATTCATGGCAACAGATCTCATAGAGAAGACAAATCCACCTCTTGGTGGTGGAAGTACCTTCCTCACTAAGAGGGAGTGTTGAATGCCTCTCAGAACCTTAGGAGATTCACTTTATTAAGTTAATGTACTTTTGTAATAAAGTGAGTATAATTTAATTAAATGATAAAGTAATTGTCATTAGTAATTAAAATAATTCCTAGCCATTAGATCCAAAGTGAACGTAAGATTAGATATCATTCATAGATCACTTTAGGAGATCTAGGGTTTTGGACTTAGGCTAAACTCAAGGTTATAAAATAAATCCTAGGTGAGAGGAGGAGACACATTGATGATACACAAAGAGTGAGTGAGCACTCAGGTTTGCAGGCGCAGGGGCCGATGAAAGGCAACAAGGAGATAACATCTAGGATGGTTAGGCTATTGTTGCAGTGTATTTCTCATAAGGTTCATTATCCTAGGATGGAGGACTTGATTTTATATAAATAAAATCATCACATATATGATTTTCCTGCAAGGGTTTTTCCAGGAGTGGTTTACCCAGAAATATCTTGTGCAATGTGTTTTTTTTCTGATTTTATGCTTCCACTGAATTTTCATTATGTAACTTTGTTTTTCTTTAATTCAATAAACATGGTTTCTTCATAATTAACTGTCAAGCGCTGGGTTTCAGAATTCAACAAGTCCCTCATTTACAGATCATATGGTATCAGAGCAGTTTCATCCTTGACCGAGACACAAATTTCAAATTTGTGAACAAAATATTGTAGATCTCAGCATGGGTAAAGAAAGCAGAGATAAGTTGGAAGAATTAAGGTCCAACAATTCTCGGCTTCGGGAGGAGAACGAGCACTTGAAGGAGAAGGTTTATATATTTTTCCAAAGGGTGGAAGAGATGGAGAAGCACATGGAGACCTATACCAAATTGTTTCCATTTCTCAAGAATAAGTTTGAAGAATGCCAGGACACACTCACAATGGCCATGACAAATTGTGACAAGCATAGAGCACAAGTTTCACACCTTGGGGAGAAGGTCATCCAATTGGATAGATAGAAAGAATATAGGCTCACTCAAATGTTGGCACAACTACAATGGGAGTTGGTAGAGAAGGAAGAGGCCTTGGATAATATCCAAGCATCTATTCTTGAGAACTAGAAAGAAATGCCACCATCCATTGCAACTACCACAACCAACACCATGACCGAGACCATTTCGATAATTTAATATTCCATATGCATTCCTCAAGAGCGTATTGGTGAATTTGAGAAGCGTACCAGAGGAATTTGCTCCAAGTTTTTAAGGAAAATGGGCTATGATGGACAAAGGCTAGGTAAGAGGAGACAATTCATCTTGAGCCTCATTGTAGCTACACCAAGGACCAAGCATGAAGGCTTGGGATTTGATGGAAAAAGTGAATATTCCATCACCGTGAAGACCATTTTCATGAAGGAAAAAGACATGTCAAAGTTGAAAATTCCATCACCGTGAAGACCATTTTCGTGAAGGAAAAAGACATGTCAAAGTTGGCATGATCATCAGGAAAAGGAGAAAAAATGATAAGTGAAGGTGGTATCCCACTACCACCTTAGAATTCTTGTGGAGGATTGAAGAATAGAAACAATGAGGAGAGTTCACAAACTCACACTACACATGCACTCAGAGAAAGAAACAAACCAATCAGCAAGAAGAAGGATAAGAAGACCCGCAAGTTTATCTCAAACAAGACATTTCTTGTTTTCTTTTTCTACAAGAAGAGAGTTCATACCATAGACAATTTTCACAAATACATGCTCACCTTGTGGAGATAAAGGCCATCTTGAGACATATTTCTAGGAGAATCAAGCCACATGACATAGGACAAATTGCTTCTAGAGGAGGAATGGAAAGAAGGCTTCTCCAATCCAAAAACAAACATAGAGGAACATGGAGAGGAGGAGTATGTCAAGAAGTCCTTATAGAAAAAACAAACACATTTTTCACCACTGCAATGTGAGTGTTCACTAGGAATCAAAGTGTTGGAAACTTCATCTGGAGCTTCACCCTAGAAACCGCATATCCAAGAGAAGGGTGTGGAGAGTGAAGATTGAAGACGATGAAGAGATGTTTGCATCTCCAATACAAGTCTAAGAAGTTTTCCAAGGAGAGATAGCAACACAAGGGAGTAGAAAAACAAATAAGAATGAAAATAGGTTGATGTCGAGAATAGACACAATCAAATTCTTGTTTTTGTTATTGCATCCAAAGAACCCCATCTTGGATTTATGTCAGAGATTAGTGCATGGAGGTCGATGACCTTAAGAGGAATTCTTGACAACTCCATGGTGTGCTTGCAAGAATGTCCATGAACTTGAGAGTTGTTTCCATGCTAGGAAGCAATCAATCATGGCTGAAGAAGGTATCCACACTTCCTTTTATAATATTTTTATGTGATGGAAGCATGATTAGATCGTACTGAAAAGCAAAACCAAAATTTGACTTGGCTTCATGACTTCCAAAGATGTATCGTCTCCAACGAAGAGAGGGAGATGAGAATGGATGTTGAGTACAAAGTTCATATCTAGGGATTTCTCAAAGTTAATAGTCAATGAGAAAATATATGCATTGCGGGAACAAGCGATACAGAGCCATAGTCAAAGACCAGAACCAATATCCAAATCCACGAACTAGATCTAGAAGCCAGGATTAGAGATATATCTAGGAGCTAATGTTAGAGACACGTTCCATAGAAGATAACAACACTTATCCAAGTTGGTTTCCTTGATATTTTAGAGACCAAAAAGCATTTCAATGGGGAGGTGTGATTTGAAATGGATCTGAACCAATAATCAATTAGAATTAGTACATGCAATACAACATGATAATTAACTAAGGTTATGAAAGTTATGTAAAACAATGCATATATAAGTTGAATAAGACAAACATAAATGTGAGAGAAAATCTTAAAAATTAATTAAATGATAAGAAAATGAATAGGAGAGAAAGCTAAGAATTGGGAAGTGAATATCCATGGTTTTTGGTCCTCCCTTACCCCCTAGCTCTCCCTATTTCTCCCCTCACTCTCATTCTCAAATGGTCCTTTTGGCCAGGAGGAAAAGAGGCATAGGTATACATGAATTCATTGTAACAAAAGATTGCTAGAATGAAAAGATTGAGCCCCATTTGAATCTATTTTTCTCATTTGAGTATCTAGCGTAAAACTTTTGGGTTCATGGTGATTGTTTGTCCTTGATTTAATTATGTTGAAATATTAGTTGATATTTACTTCATTTATGAGATGAGATATGGACTCCCATGTGTTTTAAACTAATTCCTATAATTGAATTATTTACTGGTTGATTAATTTTTCATTGCTAGTAGATCCTTTCACTTGATAGTTGACATAAATACCTCCTCTCGATTTGAGTATCATTGGGTAAAATTATTTAATTATGGGGCATTTATATTAATGGTTGGGTCGAATTTAAATATGTTGGGCGAGTTCACATTACCTTGGACATCTAAATTAAAAGTTAGGTTGATTTCACATTGTCTGGGTCGTCTTGCAATTGATTGGGACATTTTACACTTTCCCGAGACATTTTGAAATTCCTTGGAATGTTTTCCCACTTGTATGGGTTGATTCCAAATTTCCTAAGCGACTCTATATGTAGTTGGGTCGATTTATCATTGCATGAGTGATTCCATATTCAACTAACCCAATTTATTATCCTTTGAACTATCCCTTTCTCCTTGGACTAGTAATCAATTGTTTAAATCAGTTTTATACCTCAAAGGTCGAGTTTCCAACTCCCCGATCAACTTACTTACAGTTGAGGTCAAATTTCATTTACCCGGTCGACTCAACTCCTTTGCTTGGTTGATTCTATCTACCTAAGTTTATTTTTAATTAGTTGGGTGTTTCCTCTCACCCACATGGTCGTTCAGTGTCCACATGGATCGTAAGTGCTTGGAGTGAGCCACTCTTATCTCACTTGGGTCGATTTCCTTTTCTAGTCATTTTTTTCCGAATTACCGAATGGCTATGTTCCTTTGTTGGTTGAATTATCTTTTTGTCTAGTCGACTCACTTTCGGGTTGAATTACTTGTTCGCTAGCTGACGGTTAATTGTTGGTAGACTTCCACATCATTTGATCAACTCAATTCATTCTTTTGTGGACCCCCACTCATCTTGGTCGACTTCCTTTTGATTGGGATGAGCTAGAATGTTGTTGGGTGAATTCAAATGATGATAGGCATATTTAGATGTTGTTGGGTGAATTCATCCTCACATGGATGTATTTGGATGTTTCTAGGAAAATTCCTCCTTGCATGGGCATATTTAGATGTTTCCAAGTGAATTCCTCCTTTCCTGAGCATATTTAGATGTTGTTGGGTGAATCCATCCTTATATGGGTGTATTTAGATTATGTTGGGAGAATTTAGATGATGTTCGACATTTTTAGATGTTGCTAGGATGTTTTACTTCATTTCGGTTTCCTAATTCACCCTTTAGACATTTATCTTCATTGTTGGTTACCCAATTCGCCCTTTAAGCATTTATCTCCACTACCAGTCGACCCAAMTCATTCATTTATTAGTTTTCTTCACTATCAKTCGACTCATTTCATCGGGTTGTTCTCCCCTTCTTTATTTGGACGACTCCCCTTGCTAGTCAACTAAGAATTATGCTCTAGTCGATTGGGATTTTCTATTSTTTGATTGATATTATTTAGTGAAAATGGGCTTGGTGTAACATCCCCACTTTCAAACCCAAAACTAGTGATGTGTATTGTAAATATAGTATGTGGCCAAGAGCCAAGCAATGTATATTGTAAATGTAATGTATGAYCGAGAGCTAATATGTAAATGATGTAAATAGAAATATAATGAATGAAATGTATCACCAACTACATAAGGACACGAACGAATATTGGGGGTTAAGTATCCATAAGAGAGGGTAGGGTTCCGGGGAGGGTAGTTTCCCATCTCTATTAAACCAAAACCCATTTCCTATTTTTCTCTAAATTATCCTTGCCTGGAACCTTCTATTGATTGTTGAGTGTTCTAGAGCCCAATAATTGAATTCATGTAAGAGGGTTGGTGTGAGAGTCACTTCCCATAGTTATTGAGAGCATGGGGGCTGACTATAATCAACTTGGGGAAGAGTGAAATTCAAGCAAGCAAGAGAAAGAGAGGAAATTTGTATGGGTAGGAGACCAGATGTCGCACATTCACGCTTTTGCATAGAGAGTGGTTTTTACATGGAGTTTTTTGGCCAGCAATGGAGTTCTGGGTGCGGGAGATTGAAGGTAGTTGTTGTGTACATGTTTGGTTGTTGTTTGGAGTTGTAATATCATGAAGAAAGAGGCTTTGTGCCTCAGAGTGACTTGATGCTCAAAATTCACCAAAAAATCTCGTGTTTTGCTGTTGGGAGAATTTGTGTTTGCAGTTGTATAATTTATGAAGTCCCGGCAAGTAAAGTTATTGTCCAAACTATTCTAGAAGCTCTGGAGGGGGGTGGAAAGGCCTAGGGGAATGTTATATGTGAAGGGGGATTCCATCCCTTGCATTGTGAAGGTTTAGTGGAAGTTTTTTGGTGGATTGGAATTAGTTGAGAGTTTAATTATTGAAAGGGGGACATTAGACAACCTTAGGGACCTCTGTCTCTCTTAGATTCATAACCCCAACTTGGGGGTGTCTTGTTGTTGAGAATAGGAACACCAATGCTATGATTGGGAGAAACATCCATCCTCTGTAGTGGGTTTCACATTTCATTAAGATAAGTGTTCTATTTTTTGTGTTTACTCATGTATAAGGTTGATATAATTGTTGTGCAATTTACTCTAAAATTATATTTGGTTATTATTTCTTTTTGGGGGTAGAATGATGCATTTAAATACATGTTTATATGGTTGAATGATACCATATATTATTTAGTTTTTGTTATGCATAGTTGAGCAATTATATTCACATATTTTAGTACCATGGACAGTTTCAAGTGTATGAATGTCATGTTGTTGGTTATTTCTACATTTATAATTAGTATTAGATATTTTTAGTGAGTCATTTTAGTAATGACGTGACCCACCTGGGGGATCGGTACGTTAAAAAGTGGTATCATAGTTATTGGTTCAACATTGGACCCATATGGGAAAACAACCGGTGTGAATTTGAATAAATTCGTTGTTGCAGACTTGATCTGTGTGAATTTGGGGAAAATTGGGAGAAAATCAAAGTTAAATCCCCAAACTCGTGGTCAAGAATCATGTTAGAATGAATCAGAAATGTTTAAGAGAATTTAATAAAGTTAATATGCAAGTTGTAGAGCCTAATTCGACTTGGAATGGTTGAATTTAAAGTTTTGATGGTTTTTGTAGAGTTATAGGCAATTTGGCGAATCAACGACTAAGATCTCTTTTGATCTCAAGATCAACACCTGAGATTCTTCATGATAAATTTAAAAATCCATAAGGTTCGGTTGTTTTGAAAGGTTGATCAAATCAATGGCCAAGATTCATTTCAGGGGTTTTTGAAGTGGATCATATCAACGGCCTATGTTCATTTCGGTCGTTGAGGAGATGGAATAGAACCGATAGCCAAGATCGCTTTTGCTAATAGATCGATGACCTAGATTCACCTGGATTGTGATCAAAAAAAATTATAAGTGTTGAATTTCATCGAAAGACTTTGTTGACATTCAATGGTCAGATCAATGAGATTTTTGAAGGTTTTGAATTTTACTAGCTAAACTTGTTGATGGCTGATCCTCAAATTGGCTAGTTTGGAGAAGAGTTGAGTTTGGCCAAAAGACGTCTTCGATCGTCGACGGTCGAAGGTCAAGGATCAACAGATTTAGGCCAAAATTTCTAAGTGTTTAGGTTCACCAATGAAACTCATCGATGGTCGATGGTTGGGGATCGACAATATTTGGCAAAGTTTTCATGCATCCAGGAAGTATCATCAATCATCGATGGATGGGGATCAACATATGTTGGTCAAAAAAATTCTAAGTTTCAAAATTTTCCAAGAAAACCCGTTGATGGTCGATAATCCGGGGTCGACATAATTCGATGAGAGTTTCATTCAATCAAGAGAAACCTCATATTACCAATGGTCAATGATCGAGCATCAATATATTTAGTCCAAGAGAAGTGTTCGATCGTCGATGAAGGAAAAGAGGATGATGATGTCATCATCCACGTGTCATGCCACATCATCCAAGTTGACATCTCAGGATGATGTGTCATGCCACATCAACATAGTCTCCATGTCAACAAAGGAGTGGTTGATCGTCGATGGTCGGAGCTTTGGGGAATTTGTAATAAGTATGTTTCCAAAGGAATTATTCGATGTACGATCATTGATGATCATGGATCGGTGATATTTGTGGTCAATATTTAGTTTTGTGAGGTTAAATGACCGATGGTCGATGACTGACGATCGGGCGTTGGGGAGATTCACGGAAAAGTTGGTTTGGAAATGAGAATCATTTATCACTGATCATCGATGGAGCTCAGATCAATGGCTCAAATTTCATGCAATTTGAAATGGATGGATCAAATTTAAAGCGTTGTTAAAGTAGTAAAATAGTCAATTTTATGTAAAATTTTCTAAATTTTTTCATATTTTTGAAGATCATTAACCTACGGAGCATTTTTTAAGGCCTAGATGACTTTTTCAAGTAGTCTAAACCCACGAGAACAAAGTGTAAAATATTTTCAATCCATTGAACTAAATGGTTCGCAAAACATAGCTCATATGAGGAAGTTACAACCAAAACAGTGAGGGTAAAATTTTGGCACCAAAGTTACTTCCAAAGGGCATAACTCCATCCTAAAAAGTATGTTTGGGGCACAGAAACAGTTGATGGAAAATTTATGACCCAAATAAGGCAACAGTGGAGTCAGAATTAGGTTATGGGTACCTGAAAATGTGTAGGAAGAGAAATAAGACACTTGTAGTATGCAGGGGTAAATTGGGTAAAACAATCTAAACTTCTTTGAACCATAACTTTCAACTTGGAGCTAATTTTTGAGAAACGAATAGTCATTGCAAAGGTCTTGAGGAGGAGGAGACATCTATCCACCCAAAATTTTGAATTGGGTTCTAAAATTTTCTCAGAATTTAGCAAAGTAATTATGAAGAAACAAGAAAGTGGAAATTGCAGCATGTGGGTGTTGTAACTTTTCGCTCATAACCCAGAATGAGGCATGAGTATAGTCATTGGAGAGTTGTTTCGGAATATATTGTGTTTAAGGAATCATATTTTGGAGTAGTAGATTAATATTCATCATAATTTGAAATGAAGAATGGCATGTAATCTAATTAATAAATATTTTACAATATGCTTAATTCTAAGAACAATTATTGCATGCACATTCTTGCAGAATTAGGGATACATAAAAGAATAATTTAGTTCCTACATGAGAACTAGAGATATGGA
>SNQJ01S0241818.1:0-13443 GCA_010110895.2 Picea sitchensis
CATCAAATAATATCTTGGTTGGTTTCTCATTTTCATAAAATCATTTGGTGATATTAATTAATTAAATTGTTTTTTCATTTTGCATCTCATTTGAAAAATAAAATAAATTTTTTTATCTATCATTTGTTTGATTTTGTAAAAAACCAAAATTAATATTTTTCTCTTCTCCATTAACTTGAAGCTTCTAGAATTTTAAGATTATATTTGAAAGGAAATTATAAACAATGTTTGTTTAGAACTTATAGCTAGTTTAAATTCATTTTTTATTTTATTGTTCTAGATTTTGTTTTATTCACAATTTTTAGGTTATTAATTTAGGTTTCTTTTTGTTTCACGGGTTTCTATTATCAGTTATTTGGTATGGATCTGATCACGGCTTGATTTTATTATCTAAATACGTTCACGATGATTGATCCAAAAATAATATTGGATTGCTGCAAATAATTTTATAAGCAACAACATATAAAATGTGGAAAGGCGTCAAGATCATACAGACAATTTTGTAGGACTGATTGCAGCCAAACCGTGAGGAATTTGAAGAAATGGTTGAAAACGCGTCTCCCAAATGGTCCCATTTAGCTTTCACATAGCAATTTTCCCAAAAAAATGGATGATTTGATAGATATTTGTGTCTTTTTACGAGGAAAATTCAGGTGGCAGAAATTATTAGTGACGTCCAGACTGTTCATTCATTGTATAAATATATGAGAAAGTTCAGAGCCATGGAAAGGGAGGAAATGCATAGGAGGGTTTTTATCCTTTCTCTTTTGTATATTATTGATTTTGTAAAATTTTCTTCTTTTCAAATGGAGTAATGGATGGTTGGAATCTTTGGGAGAATGAGCGAGCATCTTCAAAGAAGAATATGAAATTCCAAGTTGCTTAATGGCTTTTGTCCTGTGAGTAAAATGGTTTTATTTTCATTATAATATCTTCATATTCTTTGAATATTTGATTATGCATTGATTTAAATTAGCTTTAGTCTTTTTTATCAATACATGGTTAATTGCTATCATTTATGTATTAATTTTTTTCTATCTTTAAGAGTCTATTATCCCAAAAAAAACTTCCAGGACTACAGTATGGGCATGTGATTTTGAGAAAAAATATGGGAAAGCAATTCATCTTTGGCTTTAGACTTGTGTGATGCTTATTCCATTTCATTCTTTCATTACTGTTGTATTATGATAATATTATTATGGTTGATTTTAGCTTTAGCTTGTCATCATATGGTATTTTCATACTGTTAAATGTTATATGTTGTCCATAATTTCTTATTCCATTTTTTATGTGTGATTGATCTATCATTTGATCATTTTTTAATTTATTCTTAATGTAAAATGTTGGATAACATCGATATTTTGATCTGAGTTTTCTCTCATTCTTAAATATTGATCATCCTAAGATCACATGATTTTTAATTATATGTCTTTCTATTGTTATTAATTTACTCCAATATCAAATACTTCTTTGAATGTATTCTAGAAGTGCTAGTATTGTTCTGTTATAAGTTTCCCTTAACAACAATATAGGTAGGAGCTCATACAACACAACAAGATAAGCTCAGTTGACTGATCAGTTAGAGGTTAGTAGATGCATTCTTTTATTTTATATAGAGTCATTTATGAATGAAACAATGATTACATTAATTAGCTTTGATTGTTTTTGTGTCATTATTTTAGTCGTATTCATTTAGTATTTATTTGTTTAATATCTTTAAAAAAAACAAAAAGAAGTTTTCTTCATATTTGATTGAGAAAACTTATCAAACAATCATTTTCACAAGATTTCATTCAAACCTTGTAACCTGTATATAGATTGTTTATATTCATATTTCTTTTTAATAAACATTAGTATGTAATATGTCATTTGTTAGAATCATATATTTTAGGTTAGTTTCATGTCTTTTATTATTTTTAGGACTTTAGTTGCCTAACGTAGCCATTAAACCCTTCAGAATATGTTACACCAAACAACTTGGGTTATTTAGACAACCTCATACCGGATCTATTCTTCTAGTTGACAGCATGTCAAATTTGTCCGTCAACAGATTCCCAACTCTATTGAAATCCTCCTGGATCCCAAACTTTCTCCTGGACCTGTCCTCCTTCTCCTCTGCTTTTCTTCTACTGCTACTTTTACATCTTCCCTGTTATTTCTTCTTCATCTTCCCTGCTTCTCATGCAGGTTCTCCTCTATCCAGCTTCTCCTTGCTAACATCTTCTTCTTCTGATTTCAACATTATCTCCCTTATCTCCTGTATCACCTCTTCCAGCTACTCTATCGATTGGTTCTCCTTATGCAGTCTACTCGGTTGCAAATCCTCATGCTAATCTAAAGGTAGATCTTCCGAATCTTCCACGCTGCTTTCATATCCTGTGACACTAACTAGACACTATGCTGCAGATTCCAATTCCATAGTCTCATCACTGAGTTGTTCCTCAACTATCTCCTCTGAAAGACTAACTCTTGTCATGTCTTCGACTGGTACCATTCTAGCTTCCTCCAGATGCAAGTCATGCTGGCATGTCTCCTCTAGCATGGCTATCTCCTGGCAGTCACATTCTGGTTTTGGACTATCCAACCAATCCTCCAGCATATTCAACTCCATCTCCCATTGAGTGAGAAACTCTCTCGAGTGCTCCTCTTCTGTTGCGGAAGACTTCAATAACTGCTCCTTGTCCTCCATCATAGTCTCAACTCGATGTCCTTTTTTTGCTACCTCTGAAACACATATGCTAGCCTCTCTTCGACTACTTGGCATAAATATCTCGACTCCTCCAATGACCAGAATGCTCCTCTAATATTTATTCTCGGAGGTGGAAGTATTTAACTTCTCATAGTCTTCATTCAAGTGGCTTGCAGTTCTGCATGAATATTCATATGGATGAGGCATTTCTTTCACCTCCTCTCCATATTTCAACATCCCTTGTTGACATGAACTCTCAACTGATCTCATTTCTTCTCCCTTGCCAACCTGGAAATCTGGGATGTCTCCTCTTCCCTCCTGGATGTTTATGAGATCAACTGACCCCTTCTTATTTCCCACTTGACAATCTATGAGACCTCTGCCATATCTCTTTCCCTCACCATTGAGGTTTTCAACATGCATCAACCACCTTTTTAACACATGTTGATACCTTCTGGACAAAAAATTATGAACAAGCCACCTGACTGTCCTTTTCAAAGGCCACTCATATCTCCAACATACCTTTGCCTCTTACTGCATATTAAATAATATCTTCTCTATATACACTCAAATTTCACTTAGCTCCTTGTCCATTTCTTATTTTATTTTCCATGAGTAGTATTCTCCTCGACCATGCTTATGACCTTCAGTAGCCATTTTTCTTCACCTACATCCCACCTGGTTTTTTACCATTTGTTGCACACTTTGCAATAGTCTCCACAGAGCATCACACTCTAAACCCTTGCCTACATAAATCAATTATGTGGATATGATACCACTTTGGTGGTATCATAGTATCTCCTTTGTCTATTATCCACTACCTGAAAACAAATTTAGGCTCTGATACCACTCTAGTGAAGACCCTCCCCCTTTGGGGCTGTGCGACCTCCCGGTCTAGGATTATTCAAACACCTGAGTCGAATTGAATCTTCGGTCCCCTACTGGAACCCAATGCAAATTTATCACAAGTCCCTCTTTCTCCAAAGTGAGGGTCTTATTAACCCCGCAGTTCACTTCTTGTCCCTTTGAAGAAAATGATGGTGACACTCATCCTCTGTGCTAGGCCCTTTCTACCATATGAACTTGGGCTATGTCCCAAAGAAAAACCATGAAATGGGCTTCGAGATTCAGGATTTCGGCTATTTCCATAATAGCCAACTCCTATGTTCCTGAACTT
Organism: Picea sitchensis; assembly: GCA_010110895.2. Lineage (NCBI taxonomy): Eukaryota > Viridiplantae > Streptophyta > Pinopsida > Pinales > Pinaceae > Picea > Picea sitchensis. The sequence goes on from SNQJ01S0241818.1 coordinate 3,867, forward strand.
CGAATCGGTGAACTCAAATGGTGTGAGGATCAATGGTCCTCTTTTCTCCTTTAGATCAATAGCCATGATCTATTCAGACTCCGGCCTTTGAGAGTCCGCTTGTCCCCCTCTGATCTCTTCCGGAGCACTACTTCCCCAAAATGTGTGAATCTCTTCCATGTGTCCCTTCCAGATCCAATGGTCTGGATTCACTCTACTCTTCACAACTTAACGAATATTTCTCCTCACTCTTGGAAATCCCTTTGGAGTTCTAACTCCTAGATCTCGAGATATTTTGCCACCTGTCTCCTCTTGACGATGGGTGATTCTTCTTTCCTTCGAGACTTCAGAAATTCCTTCCTCCTTCTGCACACTTAGCACTTTTTCTTCACAAGACTTAGACTGTTCTCGGCCCTTTTCTACACTCCTTGCAGGAATTTTGTGTGCGACAACATTGTTTCTCCTGAGCTTTTGCTCGACTCAAAACCTTAAAGGTTCTCTCTCTTTTGCATCCTTCTATGGACCCTCTAATGCCTCTTCCTCCTAAGCCTGTAAGGTGAACTTACTTTTTCCTTGGTGCACGTCTTGTGCTCATTTAATCCTTCAGACATCTTCTCCTTGAATCCTTGCATAATTATTTAGGCATATCCTTTGCCTCGTTCAATGCACACTTGGAAATCCTTCCTTACTCAGAGTGTTTAGCATCCCTGAGGTTCTCTCAATGTCTACAACACTCCAGAATTTGTTGGTTATGTGCACACTCACACTTTCTCAATGCCCTCTTAGAAGAGTCCGACAAAGTCTTCAATAACTTTGTGCTATGCTTACTCCTGCGTAGAATTTATTTCCAAGGTATTCAACAACCTTGAAATTATCCCTTGATTCTGTGAATTATTCTAGTGTGCCCTCCTGGAAACTTCTCCTCTGACTCAAAATATTTCATACACGCACTCCTTGCATTGGCTCTCACAGAGTTCTGACTCTCTGTCGTGCACTCCTTGCACTTAGACTAAAGAACCAAAACTAATTCAGCACACTCACAAATAGAGGGTGTTATCACACTAAGTCGCCTTGGGTCTCTTAGTTTGTTTTTGTTAAAAAAAAAGATAAAAAACCTTAGATTCTTATTTTCTCTTTAAAATAAATTTCTCATCCATTAAATGTTATTTATGATAGGACCCCTTAGGATCACTAAACCTTTGAGTCATAGCTCATGTGTTGATCCACAATTCAATTTTTGGTCCTTAAACCCTTTTAAGCTCATGGTTTATTCTTTATGTCCCCTCTCGTGATTCATCCCTAGGTTGATACCTCCCATGACCAGGCTGATGTGACACACCTCTCTCCTCACTCATGACCTCGCATGCATACCTCATCATCCCCACTCACCTATCCAGTCATTTTTTTTGATTTGGAGAGCACTGCCCACTCAACAAGTGTTTCCATAGTGCCTGTCACGTTTATCATTCATTCACTCCAAGTCATAATTTCCACGATTGATACCTTAACCCTTGTTTTCAGTGCCAGAAGTCGGTTGAAATTCTTTCAAAAGATCTTGCATTTATGATCCTTGGTAACGATTTCTAAATTTGAAAAGTTCAGCAGTGATGCGCTGCGTAAGTTTGCCAGTTCATAACAGACGATCGCATGTCCACTAAATCCGATGTTGTGAGATATTTTAGGGCCAAAGTTTCCTCAATCTCATCCTAATATCATGCTGAGGAGCTCAACATTTGTCGACTTCAGAGGTATCCTGTGCAACCTCCTTCACATATTAATTCTCATAGGAGATTTGTGCTCAGTTTTCATTTTGCTAAGCTTGTAGGGTAGTATGGGAGCCATATTTGCATTCCTGTAAACATCTTCGCTCATATCCATAGTCTGATTATTTTTGTTAGTCATAGACTTTGAAAGTCACAAGCCTACAATAGCCTATCCTCTATGTATGCCTTGCACTACGCAAAGGCACTGCTCAAACCTCTCTGATTATTCCTTTCTTCTTTTCATCTTGTACGAAGAGTCATTTTGGAATTACCTCCTCATAGTGTACACTTTGAAAACCTATATAATCCTGAAGGTCCATTTCTCATAGCTAAGTTAATTGTCTAAGCATTGTTAATTTGGAGGGCCATCCTTGTGCATTTGAGACTTGAATTGAAGTTTTCTGGTCAATAGCATACCTTACAGCCTCTTAAGATCCCTCTTTCTGAGTCATGGAGACCCCTCAGTCGAAGAAAGCATAGAAAGGTGGCAAGATAGTTCGAACAAAACTTGTGAACATGCGCCCTTTTGACACAGAACCCATGGCAAGGGAAATGTTTCGAAGAAAAGGATGCCTCTCTTTCTGCCAGAACATGCAGAGAGGTTACTCAGAAGTAGCAAAACAATTTTCACTAAATTTTGATGGCAAGAAAACCAGATTTAGAGATTTGGAATTTGAAGTGACTGAAGCCTCCATCTCAGCTGTAACAGGGATCTCCAGTTTAGGAGAAAATTGGTTCAAGGCCATGGTATTGAGTTCACCTTTCATTAAAGATCTATTCAAGCCTGAATACCAAGCCAATGATTTATCTAAGAGTGTGCCGAGGAATCAGTTGATTGACAAATTTGACAGAATGTTGAAAATCATATAGAGATATTTTAGTTGTGAAGGGAGATTTAACACACTGTATCATTACCACATAAGGTTGTTGTTGCATTTTACTAGTAAGGTTCAGATGAATATTCCATATTACCTGTTGAGAAGTATAGGTAAAATGGAAGATAGGGTGCAAGCCAAATCTAAGGATGTGGACTCCAGTCTTTTCCACTCTGGACTTATCAGGATGCTTGTCTCTGAAGAGTTGGGAAAGAAAGAGATCTCCTGGGAGAATTTTTTGGTCACTTCTCACTTCAAGCTGAACCCAACACCTAGCCCCCAATCATAGATTGCAGGCTCTTCATCACCTACCAGTACTAAAATAGGGATCAGCAAGAAGAGAAAGGGAAGATCCCTTATTTCAGAGATCAATAAGTAGGTTAGGGAAGCTGAGGAGGAAGTCTGTCCTTCCCCACATAGAGATTTCTCACCACCACCTCCACCAGAGTTAGAAGAAGTTCCATCTTCTACTAAGGTGACATCAAAAAAAGGGAAGAATCTTCTCTCTCCCTCTCCTCCTCCAGTAGTTGACATCAAAGGTTAAAGACCTTTCACTAGGTCATCAGTTCCTAAGGGGGATTTCAAAGGACAACCTTTACCAGAAACCCCTATACATAAGAAGAAAGGGAAAGGCATTGAAAAAGATGTAGAAGAAGAAAAAGAAACCCCTATACAAAAAATCAAGGGTAAAGGTACCAAAATACCTTTGGAGAGGGAATATGAAATCACTATGAAGGATTGTAAAAAACCTATGAAGAATAAATAAAAGGCTATTGTACAAGAGAAGAAGCATAAAGGAAAAGGTTTTGAGAAGGTAGATGAAACATGCAAATAAAATCCGGTACAGATGTAAGAAAAGGACGAGAAGAAGCCTATTGAGACTTCACATATTCCCAACCCCCTTGGCGATCAGACCTTCAAGAGACTCATAAGATAGCTTAAGGAATCAAGAAAGGAAGTGGCCCAATTGAAAAGGGAAACCATATCTAAGATATCCAAGATGACAGAGCTTATAGAGGGCTACAATGATACTCTTGTCTTAGCAAAATTTGCAGCAAGAAGGGTTCAACCCCTTCATAGGTAGCTCTAGGACCTCTACAGGAAGAACAGGGGTTTCCAGGCTTAGAACAGGAAGCTAAAGGCAGAACTGAAGCATTTCCAAGATGAAGTAACCCAAAATAATTTACAGGTATTGGTTGAGGCTGCCATTGAATATGAGAAACCAATATCTAAGGAGAGCACAACTATACTGAAGAAGCCTACCAATGCTAAGAATAAGAAGTCTAATGAGTTAGTTGGAGACACTCTTTCCACCAGAAAGAGTGTGAGGCTAAGTGTTAAAATGACAAAGTAGTTGGTAGTGGTAAACCCCATTTTTGAGAGTTGTTCCTTCTTGGGAAGGTTAACTGATATGCACATACTAAGTTTTTCCACCTATACAGGCTTCTATGTGTTTAGCTATATGAATTTTGGAATTTTTTGCTAAGTGCTAGCTTCACTCAGTGGTAAAAGAACCTAAGTAAATTGATTTGTCATCATGGAAGGACACAAACAAATCTACACACGTTCAAGAGTTAAAGACGCTGCATTTTTGGCATAGCTACCCAAACCCTTATGCAGATGCAGCGTAGGTGGCGCTGCGTAATATTCTACAGAATGTAGAATTGTCATACAGGCGCTACCCATAGGCACTACATAATATCTTACAGAGAGAAGGTTCACACACAGGTGCTACTCAATATTACAACAGAGGAAAAATGTGGCCGTAGATATGCAACACAATGGCACTACCCATAGGCACTACCTTCTCTCCTTGTTCCATTTTAGGGGGTGCTACACATAATTGCTACCCAAGGGAGTAGCCAACAAACACCAGGGATCTAGGAAGACTAAGCCAATAGTTTTGGATAAGTTAATGATGTAATAAATGACATAAGTAGCAGTTGGTGTGCATAGGACAACTACAAGCTCCAGAGGGACACATGGAAAAACAGGAGCTGAGCAACAAAAGATGATCAAAGCAGTTAGAAGCATGATTGGGTTTAGTCACCAACACTTCCCTGTTTTATAGCATAGGTTGTTATCTTAGTTGTTAGAATAAATAAATGTTTTGAGATTTTTAAGGAAAAGAGGCCAGCTCGTACCTTCATCTGTTGCCTCCCTTTCTTGTTATAAATAGACAGATGAATTTCTTTAATGGGTTCAGATGGTAGAGCAAGGCTCCCAAGAAACTGTAATATTTTTGATAAATGACTGTGATCTAGTATGTACTGGACTTAAGACTTTTTGACTAATAGAAATCATCTCCTATTTCAGATTATTTGTTTCTACTGCTAAATGTTCATATTTGAATGCTTCATATGGATGATTGTGGTAATGATATGATGGATGTTTGATCATTTTATTGTCATGGTGTTTATTTAGCTCCTTAGTTTCTAATTTCAAGAAGATATTGTTTTAAGAAACTTTCTTCCTTTGGGATTTTGTGGACCTGATGTTTGTAGTAGATCTTACATTCCTCTCATTCAAGTCTTCTTTCTATCAACATTTACTCCCAAACTACTGGTTGAAATTAGTCAAGACCTTATTTGTTGTTACATGATAGCCCTATTTCTAAGTGAGGATATTATCTTTTCGAGTTTTTCCATTTGAACTTTCAAAAAAACTCATACTTTCACATATCATTTGATGGGTACTGGGCTTACCTTCCTTGTAATCAGAAGGTGACTCCTAGTGCTAACATTTTTGGCATCATTTTTGGGGAACGATTTGAAGACCTTTCCCTGGGATAGAACGATAATGCTTACTATCTCTCAAGGTGCATTGGGACTTAGTATTTTGAAGATTACATCTTGCACCTAGCGACTCCGTTGATTCGGCTTTGGCGCCTAAAGGAAAACATACGAGATCAAATCCATAGTTACCTTTGGTTCCACATGAGGCTGACCCAGAGAAGATAATCAAGAAGGGAAAAGATTCTAAAAAAAGTTTTTCTGCTGCTACCACAAGTGCTTTCGGTCAGTTGCCTGATTCCACTCTTGATACTCCAACTATTTTATCAAGTAAGATTCCTTTATCTTCTGCTGAAGTATCTTAAAAGTTAGATTTTGAAGAGTTTCCTGTTGAATACTCTACCTTTGAAACTGAAGTAAAAGAAGAAAACATTGATATATTCTCCTCCCCTGATATTGAGAAATGTTTCAGTCTTGATAGTTTTGAAGATTTCCCTATGTTAGGTTTTGCTACACCTCTCTTTGTTAAAACGTTTGTTGCCAAAGAAGTAGGAACTTCATCTCCTTCTCAGACCTTACCATCCTCTTCCAAGACTCCACCTGTTGTTGTGAAGACTGAAATCTCCCCTTTATTCTTTTATCCTTCTCCTAATCTACACATAGCTCGGCCTCCTTCTCCTTCTAGTTCACCTAGAATCCAAAATCAAATGGAAGTTGGTAATCCCCCTGCAAATAGGATGGATGCCATAGTGGCTACAAGATATGCTCCTCTAATCTTGTCCCAACCAATGAATGTTCTTCCCCTTGGAGATTATTTGAAATACATGCCCAAGTTTACTGGAGAAGAAGATATAATAGCTGAGGAACATCTTGCGGCCTTCTATATCTATGCAGATAACCAAAATATTGAAAATGAAGATGTTTGGATGAGGGTTTTCATCCAAAGACTTTTTGGGGAGGCTAGGAAGTGGTTTAGGGGTCTAGCCCCTAGATCCATCCCTGGTATTGAGGCATTGGATGAAGCTTTCTTGAGGCACTGGGGTGACATATTACTTAATTTGGATCTTTGAAAAGGAAAGGAGAACATGTCTCTAACTTTTCAAAAAGATTTAACAAAATGTACAAGAAGATCCCTGATCAGATTAAACCCACGGAAACCATGGAAAAAATCACTTATGCAAGTGCATTTGACTCCAAGTTCTGCCTTCTATTGAGAGAGAGAAGGTCACCTTCTTTAGTGCAGATTAAATATGATGCCTTAGAGGTTGAATCCAACATAATCGCCTCAGATAATCTTAGGGGAAAATCTGACAGAGATAGGAGGAAAAACAAGGCTGAAGATTCCTCTTCTGTCTCTCCTACTGTTCATTCATAGGTAGATGAGTTGACCAAATTAGTAAAATCCCTTTCTACTGAGATTGAGAAGTTAAAATCAGAAGGAAGACATCCATATAGAAACACTCAGAACACTAAAAATAGAGGTAATTTCAGGAGACCCAAAAATGCTCCCCAAATCCTTCCTAGAGGTCCCAAAAACAGAGAGAGAGATGATCAAAGGATTCAATCTCCTTTTTAGAATAATCTAGTTGTTGATGAAGAAGAAGAGGAGGTTGAGGTTGATCCTGAGATCCACTATTTAGGTGATTCATCCCCATCCCCACATTTGACTCAATCCTCTTATGAGAAATCTTTAATGGATATTCAAATAAATGAGTTAAGCAAGGGAGAACAAACGAAGGAAAATGATAGTAGATATACTCTGATATCTAAGAAGAATGAAGAAAAAATTGCTTCCCCTAATCAGCCTATTCAGAAAGAAGATTCTTCCAAGACTGTGATAGTGAGAAGCAAGGAAAAAGATTCTCAAAACCCACAACTTTTGATCATAAATCCTCCTCCTGAAACGAAAGAGATTTTGAAGCCTTCCCCCTCTTTCAGTTTTGAGAGTGAGATCCAAAAAATTAAGATCCCTGTACCATTTTTGGAATTGATAAAATATGAAGAATTTAAAAAATATCTGACCAAAATGTTACAGCCCGATGTTTCTCCTAATTCCACTGATTCAATAAATCTACAAGATGAAAAACCAGTTGTGATTTTAGGTCCTTTGATAGAAGACAGAGATGATTCATCCCCTCCCTTGTATACTTCTCTCAATGTTCATGACAAGGTGATGCATAACTATCTTTTGGATTCAGGGGCCTCCCATAATCTTATGCCAAAATCTGTTATGGATGAGCTTGGACTGGAAATCACCAAAACCTATCATGACTTATATTCTTTCGACTCTAGGAAAGTAAAATGTCAGGGGGTCATTAAAGACATGGTTGTGACTCTTTTTCAACTGCCCATGAAAAGTATACTTATGAATGTTGTGGTGGTCCATGTTCCTCCTAAGTTTGGCATGCTCTTGTCAAGGTCTTGCATTAAAAAAGTTGGAGGAACCTTGCAGATGGATCTCTCATATGAAACTATCCCGGTGTTTGGTGGGGAACATAGAAGACTTTACAGAGAAGCCCAGCTGGCTTACATTATTAGTGATGAATAAAACCCTTCTAATCATCTTGTTTTTGCTCTTGATATCAATTTTCGGTCCAACAGTTTGCAGTTCACGGATGCTCCTGAAACCCCTCTTGAAAAAAGGAAAACATTTGTTACCTTATTCAAAGAGCCTCCTCTAACTAATTTTGTTTGGAAGATGTTCTTTGATGGAGCCTCTTCTAAGGAAGGTGTCAATGCTGGAGTGTTGTTTATCTCACCAACTCAGGAGACCATACCTTTGTCATACAAACTAGAATTTGAAACTACCAACAACGTGGTAGAGTATGAAGCTCTTGTTTTGGGCTTGAGAGATGCAAAGGATATAGGAATTAAAAAGCTTTTAGTATTTGGAGATGTTGAATTGATAGTCCATAAAACTAAAAATATTTGCTAAACTAAGCACCCTAGGCTTAGATCTTATAGAAATGAAGTATGGGACCTAGTAGAGAATTTTTTCTCTGAGTATGAAATCTCTTTTATTCCACGAGAAGAGGATTTTGTGGTTGATTCTTTGGCAGTATCAGCAAGCAATTTCAGGATACCTATACCACCAAAACTCAAGTATGATGTAGAAGTCAAATACAAGCCTTCTATACCAGACAATGTCAAATATTGGAAGGTGTTTGAAGATGATTTAGAACTTAAAAAATTTCTCAAGTTTGTTGATGAATTTGTTGCATTACACATTGATCAGGATCCTGATTCTGAAATCACTCCAGATGCTGATGTTTTCCTTAACAGAATTGCTAATCATCCTATCATGCAACTACCTAGCAACCATATTCCAAAAGGACTAGGTCCTTTGGAAAAATTATTTGATGAAAATGATGTGGCAAGGAAAGGGAAATTATCTACTAACGATGCTGATATTACTGAGTGCAATTTGGGGACAGAAAAGGATCCAAAATATGTCAAGTTGTCAAGCAAATTATCAAGAGAGCAGAAGGTAGAATATGTCAAATTGTTGAAGGAGTTTGTTTATGTATTCGCATGGACTTACGAAGATCTTCGAACTTATGACACAAAAATTATAGAGCACGAGATTCCATTAAAAGAAGAGACTAAACCCTTTAGGCAAAAGTTGAGGAAAATCAATCCTATGTTACTTCCTGTCATGGAGAAGGAGTTGAAGAAGATTTTAGATGCAAAAATTATTGTTCCTTTGAGATATTCTGAATGGGTGGCTAATTTGGTCCCCGTGAGGAAAAAGAATGGAGAAATCAGACTTTATGTCGATTTCCGAAATCTGAACAGAAGCTCTAAAAAGGATAATTACCCTTTACCCAAGATGGAGCATATATTACAGAGGGTGACAGGTGCAGCCCGGATGTCTATGGTTGATGGTTTTTCTGGCTACAACAAGATTTCTATTTTTCCAGAAGATAGAGAGAAGATGGCTTTTACCACTCCTTGGGGTACATTTATGTACGCCAAGATGCCATTTGGTTTGATAAACTTGGGGGAAACCTTTCAGCGAGCTATGGACATAGCATTTATTGGAGAGAAGGACAAGTTTTTTTTTATATACTTAGATGACATAACCGTGTTCTCTAAATTTGATGAAGAGCACTATGATCACTTAAGAAAGGTTTTCTTAAAATGCAGAAAATTTGGCCTCTCTTTGAATCCTAAAATGTCATTGTTCGCCATGAAAGAAGGAAAATTATTGGGGCATATTGTGTCATCT
>SNQJ01S0241820.1:0-13443 GCA_010110895.2 Picea sitchensis
GACTTCTTATTCTTCCCTTTATAATTGTCCGATGACCAATCCGTAAAAGGGGATTTGGTCCTTATAAAATTACTGACATGATTAATCCACAATGGGGATTAATCCTAATAATAAAATAACAATAATAATAAGAATGCTCTTCGTAGTTACATTATTTCAACAACTCATTCATTTTCTTTTTAACAAACATGGCCATTTCATGAATTTTCCCTATTAGAGGCAAGATGCCATCGATTGCTTGTTTAGCGTTGCCTTTATGCTTAATTGCTTTTAGGCCTTACGAAATCACCCGATGAAGCTACGCCCAAGGGATGGGAGAAAAAAAGAAATAAAACGAAGCCACTCAAACACAGGCGGATGCTTTATGCTTGCTTGTTGCCTAGATTACCAGATTACTTTGTGGATTTATACCAAATCGACCGTACAACGTGTTCATTAGGATCTTGTTCACATAGGCCATTGTGTCATCTACTCTTTTCTTATCTTATTGTCTTTGGGAGAATAGGTTTGAAGTAAGCATTGTATTGAAAGCAAGAGGTTAGTGTTCATTATTGGTATATCATTACCTCATCATGTTAGTGCTTACAAGTCAACCTCGTGTTAATATTACATTGAGGAGATTCATTCTGGGGCCTCAATCATGCCTTCGACTATAATTGAGTTGGGTCGATCCCGAAAAACCTTCATTTAGGCCCTCAAAATGGCCCTGGAAGTTAAAACCTGCTAAAAATAGTAATTGCCAAAATTGCCAGAAAATTGTTTTGAGTCAGTTGGAAAAGGTGGGTGGCCACCGATATCCACCTGGATCAATCTTCCCTCCTTAGGAAGAAATGGTCTCCATTGCCTTGAGTTCTCGGGGGAGAAGGAAAATAATTTGTTGAATCTGCATCTTAGTGAGTTGCTTGTCTTGTTGGAGACGTCGCGCTACTCAATTTTTGGAAGTCTGTCACGAACCTTTTGAGGTTGAGGCTTTCCAACAAGTCAAGATACATGAGAGGACGGTGCATAGAAGGAATCTTTGCATTTTTTTGCAGCCTTGTTGACCTTCTTCTGTTGGATAGAAGGTGATTTGGGCGAGGTTGTAGTGGTTTCAGTGTCCTTTTGTTCTCCTTCTGAACAGATTGTGAAGAAGCTAAATTTTTCAGTATGAGATACTACCTTGCGACACTTTTTAGGTGGAACAGTAGTCAGAACTACCTCTGGTATTCTGTAGAGATGAACCCCCAGAGAAACAATGACACTGTGGGGTCGAGACTCATAAACAACATGGTGATCCCACATATATGGTTGGCCCAAGAGAACATCACAAACATCCAGTGGGGCAACATCACATAATACCTCATCCTTGAAGGGATGGACACGAAGATCTCATCCTTGGCGAAGCCACCCAATGTTGTATGGTTGCGGGTGTGGTGTTGTCGACAATCCCAACTGTTTGATGACAACTATTGAGATGAAGTTCTTCTGGCTTCCGCTATCAACAATAAAATGCAGCGAGGTCCTTTTCACCCACATCTGTGAATGAAAAAGGTGCTCCCCCTCTTTAGGATATGTTGGTTCTTCTGGTTGAATTGTTGTGGTCGTGACAATAGCAGTGGGGTCTGCGTCAATGATTTGTCCTTTACCAGTATTTTCAGAATCAGATTTTGAATCAGGGTTCGGCTCCTTGTCTTTGATCTCGACCACCAGTGATTATTGTGAGTGACATTCATCGGTGTTGTAACAGGGGATTTTGTGGAAATCGCACCATTTTCTGGTGTCCTTCTTTGTCTTCCCGTGACCCTTCTTTTCCTGTGGCTTGGACTAGTTTTTGGGAGATTGTCAGTTAGGGTTGTCTTTGTCATACTTTGTTTTTTGCGGATTTGAAGACCCAAACTCCCGTTTGTTCTGGTGCTTAAATTTATGCTCGATTTTAACAGCATATCGATAAGCAGTACTGAGTGATGAGATATCCAGAAAATCCATTTCAGTTTGGATGTATCTGTGTAGAGCCCCACGGTATTTCAAAACCAAATATCATTTGGAGTCTTTGATACCCATCTTGGTGCGCAAGGTATGGAAGGTATTGGTGAACTCTAGAATTAATTGGCCCCTCTCTTTCTGCAGTGTGGTCCATCTCATGTACTGGTCCTCATAGTTGCCAACACGATAATACTGTTCAATTATCGCATCCACAAAAAAATCATCAGTGGGCTCGGCCCCATATATTCTAGACTCCTCTGTGGAACTTTTCTCCCAGTAAGTTTCCCACCAATGTTTGACATGAGGGATATATTTAAGGAGTGAGAAGGTGATATTTTCTTTGTCGAAAAAAATTGTGAATAGAGAAATAACCTTCTAGCATAGTTAACCATTTTTCTAGGGCTCTTCCATCTATCTGCCCTCAAATGCAGGACTATCAAAATTAAATTGTACCTTGAAAGGCGAGGTGCTTCCAAAGTGGCCTCTTAATGAAGATGTTCCTATTTCTATCGACAGGCATTGAAGGATGTGGGAAAAATTATCCATCATTTCATCCCTCTGTCACATGAGAGCTTGTTGAAGAAACAGACTGATAGGATCATCTGCTCCATCATTTTTCTTTTCTGCCACCATTGAACATTTCTTGGGTGTGCGAGCACGATTTTATTCAAGAGAGACAAGCTCGAGACTCAAATTTCTATACTCGGAACTCGTCGGGGACATGCACTGGAAAAAAAAACGATCAAGAATAGCCTGCTCTGATACCACTAATCTGGATTATTTTCCGCACAAAATGAGAGCGGAGATATAATAAAGAAATGCACAGAGATATCGCGTATATCCAAAAATATAACAGAAATATATCATAGATGCAACCACAAACTTAGAGATACAGTAATACATGATTTCTATTAATGAAATAAATGTATAGAGACTATAAAAAATACAAAGTGAAAGACTCGCTAGAATGGTGGCAACTTATCTCTAAGAAGAGATATGACGGTTACTCGCATTCACAAGAAGATCATTAAAATGAGGTTTTGAAGGCCTTTTTACAATAAACAAGAATTCCAAAAACCCTCAACATCCAAGAACCTAACCCTAGGAGATGAAACACCAAAAGTCATGTGGGCCCCGTTTGGGTAAGTTGGTGCATCAACTTCTCGTGGTCGTAACCTTTGCATACGATCTATGTTTTAGGTGTATGATATCCCTTTGGAAAGGTATCATCGAGGAAATTCATCTTGGGGCCTCAATCATTCCTTCGGCTATCATTGAGTTGGGGCGATCCCGAAAAACCTTCATTTAGGCCCTCAAAATGGCCCCGGAAGTTAAAACCTGCTAAAAATAGTAAATTGCCAAAATTGCTAGAAAACTGTTTTGAGAGAGTTGGAAAAGGTGGGTGGCCACCGATATCCACCTGGATCAATCCTCCCTCCTTAGGAAGTAATGGTATCCATTGCGTTGATTTCCTGAGGGAGAGGGAAAAGCGTTTATTGAATCTACATCTTGGTGAGCTTCTTGTCTTGTTGGAGATGTCGTGCTACTCAGTTTGTGGAAGTTTGTCACGAATCGGTTGAGGTTGAGGTTGTTCAACAATTCGAGATACATGAGAGGACGGTGTGCAAAAGGAATATTTGTGTTTTGTTGCAGCCTTTTCGGCCTGCTTTTGTTGGATAGAAGGTTCTTGGGGTGAGGCTATAGTGGTTGCAGTTTCCCTATGTTCTCCTTCTGAGCAGATTTTGAAGAAGCAAAATTTTGCAGTATGAGATACTACCTTGCGGAACATTTTAGGTGGAACAGTAGTCAGAACTACCTCTGGTATTCTGTATATATGACCCCCCAAAGAAACAATGACACTGTAGGGTCGAGACACATAAACAACATGGTGCTTCCACATATATGGTTGGCCCAAGAGAACATGATAGACATCCAGTGGGGAAACATCACATAATACCTCATCCTTGAAGGGCTGGATATCGTAGGATGATCGACACTGTTGGATGACATGAATATATCATCCTTGGTGAAGCCACCCGATGTTGTATGGTTGCGAGTGTGGTGTTGTTGAAAATCCAAACTATTTGACAACCTCTGTTGAGATGAGGTTATTTTGGCCTCCGATATCAACAGTAAAATGCAGCGGGGTCCCCTTCACCCACATCTGTGAATGAAAAAGGTGTTCCCCCTCTTCATGATCTGTTGGTTCTTCTGGTTGAATTATTGTGGTCGAGACAATAGCATTGGGGTCTGCATCAATGATCTGTCCTTTACCAGTATTTTCATAATCATATTCTGAATCAGGGTTCGGCTCATTATCTTTGATGTCGACCACCAATGATTGTTTTGAGCAACATTCATCGGTGTTGTTCCAGGGGATTTTGTGGAAATTGCACCATTTTTCGGTGTCCTTTTTTGTCTTCCCGTGATCCTTCTTTTCCTATGGCTTGGATCGGTTTTTGAGAGATGGTCTATTAGGGATGTCTTTGTCATACTTTGGTTGTTGTGGATTTGTAGACTCGAACTCCCATTTGTTCTTGTGCTTAAAATTCTTCGCGATTTTAACAACATATCGATAAGAAGCACCGAGTGATGAGATATCCAGAAAATCCATTTCAGTTTGGATGTATCTGTGTAGAGCTACATGGTATTTCAAAACCAAATGTCGTTCAGAGTCTTTGATACCCAGCCTGGTACACACGGTATGGAAGGTATTGGTGAACTTTGGAACTGCTTGGCCCCTCTCTTGCCGCAGTGTGATCCATCTCATGTACTGGTCCTCATAGTTGCCAATAGGATAATACTGTTCCTTTACGACATCCAAAAAAAAATCCCAAGTGGGCTCGACCCATATATTCCAGACTCCTCTGTGGAACTTTTCTCCCATTAAGTTTCCCACCAATGTTTGACATGAGGGAGAGATTTAAGGAGTGAAAATGTTATCTTTTCTTTGTCAGAAAAAATTGTGAACAGAGAAATAACCTTTTAGCAGAGTTAACAATTTTTCAAATACAGAAATATCAAAATTAACTTGTACCATGAAAGGCGAGGTGCTTCCAAAGTGGTCGCTTGATGAATATCCACTTGTTTCTATCGACAAGTGTTGAAGGATGTGGGAAAAATTATCCATCATTTCGTCCCTCTGTCGTGTGAGAGCTTACTCAAGCAACAGACTGATAGGATTGTCTGCTCCTTCATTTTTATTTTCTTCCGCAATTGAGGGTTTCTTGGGTGTGCAAGAGCGATTGTCTTCAAGAGAGAGAAGCTCAAGATGCAACTTTCTATACTCTAACCTCGTCGGGGACATGCACTAAAAAAAAAATGATCAAGAACAACCTGCTCTGATACCACTGATCTGGATTATTTTCGGCATGAAATGAGAGCGAAGATATAATAAAGAAATGCATAGAGATATCATCTATATCCAATAATATAACAAAAATATATCAGAGATGAAACCATAAACACAAAGATACAGTAATACATGATTTATATTAATCAAAGAAATGTACAAAGACTATAAAAAATACAGAGTGAAAGACTCGCTAGAATGGTGGCAGCTTATCTATGAGAAGAGATGTGACGGCTACTCGCATTTGCAAGAAGATCATTAAAATGAGGCTCTGAAGGCCTTTTTACAATAAACAATAATTCCAAAAACCCTCTACATCCAAAAACCTAACCCTAGGAGATGAAGCGCCAAAAGTCATGTGGGCCCCGTTTGGGTAAGTTGGTGAATCAACTTCCCGGGGTCGTAAATTTTGCATACGATATTTGTTTTAGTCGTATGATAGCTCATTGGAAAGGTATCTTCAAGGATATTCATTATGAGATCCTAAAAATGGCCCCGGAAGTTAAAACCTGCTAAAAATAGTAAATTACCAAAATTGCCAGAAAACTGTTTTGAGCCAGTTGGAAAAGGTGGGTGGCCACCAATATCCACCTAGATCAATCAAGGCTCCAAGGTGTTGAAAATTTTAATCGCAAAGAGGAATTTCACCCGCAAAGTATTGCTAAAGCCCTTTTATTTAAACTATGATAATAATATAATACTAGTAGGCGAGATCCCCTTGTATTCTGGAGGTTCAGAGATAGGCATATCACACATTTTTTGTTGTTGTTTTGATTCTACTTATAGGGTCCTATATGGTTGATAAGGCACTCTTGGTTTCATTTTGACATAGTGACAAGTGGATGATGCATTTCATGGGATGTTCTGTTATTTAAAGCTTTATTTTTATTTTATGATTAGCATATATTTACAATTGCTATGTTTAATCATGTCACCATGATTTATTACCTGGCTACACATACACAAGAAATATGTTAGTGATGAAATAACCAAAACAAAGAGAAGAAACTTATGGGAACAATCCTAAAATAAAGGGCCTATGCTTAAGCTATGTTAAAGGTTATGTGCAAATGGAAATGTAAAACATGTTAGTGTTAGTCCTAACTATTATATGGTGGTTAGTGGCTACGTGATTTTTTATTTGATTTATTTTGAGGCGCATATGATATTGCAAGTCATATGGCATGAAAACTTGGCAAAGGTTAACGAGAATGTTTTGGGTGGGGCATTGGGCAAGGAATAATCGTTGCAGTTTTCAATGGTTTGGAAATTGATTACACGGTTTAAATGATATGGTGATTTTTGGATGTCTTGCACTTTAGAATTTAATAGGATAGGAGATGGAAGCGACGTGTAGTAAATTCACGTCACTCCATACTCCCCCCATCGGGTCGTCACCCTAATATGGTTCTTGTTGCATTTTGATCTATTGGTGGTTAAGCTCTGCAATTTATGCTCGCCCTTTTAAGCTCCCAGTTACAGGTATGGTTCTTTTTCACCCCATCCCTGAATTATGCTTTGTGTATGAACAAACAATGGCTCGATAATTCTTGGGTTTGTGTTTTCCTGAGAATTGTAACTGTGTAAATGTGTGGTTTTTCTCTCTGGAATGACTGTGTAATTGTTCGATTTGCAAGTAAAAGAATTGGTTTTTGGTTGATTTGTGCATTCGTTGGTTTCTCTGTTGGTTAAAATTGTGGTGGGTCTCTATGGATTTTTGAATGAATATGGGTATTATCTCTCTGTTTTTTAATGGTGAGGGTTTCGCTCTGTATATTCTTGTTGGTTTCTTCCTCACAGTTATGAGGTTAACCCTGTCCAGTCTTATTCGGACTACCATTTGGTTGTTGTGTGTTTTTCCAGAGTCATGGTCGTGGGATTATTCACATGGTATTGGCATCAAAGTATCTTGGAATTCGGTCTTAGGGTGGCCATTATGTCAATATATATGTTATATGGTTGTTGGGTGAAGTAAGTTATGCCTTAGGTTATGCATCCTCACTGGCATTGGTATCAAATGATTTTTCTATTAAGAAATAGACAAAGGTTATACCCCTATGTGTTATGGGTAACTGTCACTGTCCAGTGGACATTTTCTTCTCCTCTGCAAATGCAAAAAGTACTATGTGCATCGGTTTTCTACCCTACCCATTGTTGTTTCCTTTGTGGCTAATTGTTGCGCCATTTCCCAGACCGGGAGTTATAAGGAACCCTGTGGTTTTCTACTATGCTTATATCGAAGGGTCTTCTCCTATGGTTGATATGTTTCTGAGGACCTCCAGTTCTCTATGTTATTGAAGACTGAGCACACTCTTGATTAACTCTTTGTAATTTTTGTGACAGATCCCGATTTTAAAAATCAGGCATGTTCTAGAAGTCTGTTCAATCTGGAAGGGACCCGTGCATATGTTTTAAATTGGTTGATTGTGAATTGACAGACAGGGTATGATATTTTATAGTGATGCTTATGGTATATAAGTGGAGCAATGTTGCTTTGTGTTTTCTTTTAATTATTCCTAGGAAAGAAAAGAAATTAAAGAGCAAGCAATTTCTTAACAGGACTCTTGAAAGTCGTTTCGCTATGTATTATCAAAGTACATAAATGCAGTCCAATGTTGTTAAAATAGATCATATATATGTATCACCCAATGATTTAGCATGGGGATTTTCTTTCAGCATTAATTSTCTGACATTTATGTCAACTGCCATGATACTTCCTTTGAATTTATGGAAATATTTTTTCTTTGTTGATGGAGATAATTTATACAAACTTCAATCGAATAGATTAGCGAGGTTATGAATCCCAAGCTATGAAAAGAAATTGGAAGAGGGAATCCATTGACTCCTATTTTATTATTTTTTATAATTCTCTAGAATGGGAACATTAACCAAGATATCCCATTGCAAGTACTTAACACCAAATCTTATATGGAAGCTACCTTGGAGCTATGATCAATAATTACCATGTGACAAACACTAATATTGTTTATTTATGAGGCAATACAAAAGGGTGGAAGATCATACGGATTCTAAAAGCCATGTTAATAGTTCATTGAATCAGTTACATTGTCCTATTGAATAATGCTTTGAATTCAATATTTAATACATAAGGAAGTGGAATGGAAGATTTTGTGGTGAGTACGATTTTCATCTTGAAAATAACATTAAAATTGGTTTGAGGACCATATCTCTTCCATGACAAGGGACATAATTTCATGCAAAGTTAAAAAAAAAATTGAGCATCATCTATAAGTGAGATACATTTGAGGAACTAATAGTTTCCCACATGAACAAACATTCCCATATTTATGCATAAGAATTCTAGGAAGAAACGTTCCAAACATGCACATGTGTACCCTTTACAGACAATATATCTAACCCAAGGGTTTCAAAACTTCAGATTTCCTAGAATATTTTTGACCCATCATGTGGCCACCTCACAAAAACTCTGCAAAAACAAAATAATTAGCTAGGATTTTGAAGTTGAAGTTCGGATGAGAAGAGATTAATTTATATGATTACACACACCAGATTCAAATTCTGCTCCAAATGGCTAACAATATCTCGGTCGATCTATGGTTTCAAAGCTCCAAATCACACACACCAAATTCAAGTTATTTTTCAATTGGATAACATTATCCTCGATCTATGAATTCAAAGCTCCAGATCTAGCTTTAATATGATTGCATACACCATATTCATATTTTTCTCTGGCTTGATAATGTTATCATGATCGATCTATGGATCTGAAGCTTTGTATCTAGCTCTGGCTCAATCACAATACCTATGCTTTCCATCTGGTTGGAAAATTCGAAAAGGGGATAAAGTGCAAATTGGTCTCAACCCCTGGGTAGTAAGAAAATGTATGCACAAACATCCCATTCAAATTATTAAGGAGTTAAAGAATAAATACTACTTTAATCATAGAGAGGTTGCAAACTGGGCAAGGTCCACTACTTGGCACCAACAATTATCAAGGTAGAGTACTAAGCAAAATGGAAAAGATATGCATCTCCCAATAGGCGATAATGTTAGGCTTAAGGAAGAATAGGATCAACTAATCTAGTCTTTGAATCCAATTGGATCGTATGTTCCTAGAATAGGCTATAAAACACTATTTGAGGAAGGAAGAGAAGACTAATAGATTTGGTGGTGGAAAATTAACTGTAAAGTAAAATTCCCAACTAAAAACAAGATCTTTATGTGGTTGAGCTCACACAACAAGGCTCCCACATGGTATGTTATCCAAAGGAGGAATTTATAGGGTCAATATGGTGTTGTCATTGTTACCAAGAAGAATAAATTATATTTCATCTCATGATGAAATGTCTATGGAGGTATGGAAAGAGGTGGAACAATTAATAATGATTGGGAATCTCTCAAAAGGAGGAAGCCTAGAAGAAGCCTTCATAACTTGGTGTAACACAAAGGAGATATCAAATATCATAACACTATCTCTTAACATAGTCTAGGATGAATCAAGAAACTAATACATGGCTTTAAATATAGTCTTAAACTAGCACAAAAAATTGGTGTTATCCAATTACAATTTTTTAAGAATTCAAACCTCGTTATGATGAAGTTCTCAATTTACTAACATCTTTCTCATATACACATTTATCTCATATTTATAGGGACATGGACAATATTGTAGTAGGGCTCTCAAAAATTGGAGTTGGGTTGAAACACTTGACCTGGTTTTAGTAATCCAAAATAGACATAATGCAAAATATATTCATGAACCATGGACCTAACTATCCTAACCCTAAATATCTCAAACACTTTTAAGAAATAAAAAAACATAAAAAAAAATTGTATCTTAATCTTAAATTCATTATATACATCAAAATAAGAAATTATAGACACAATCTCTTAACTATACATGAGTAATAATGCCCCACACATATATATACTTTATATCCTCTATACAGAAAGATATATGCTAAATAACTACAACTATGTAAAAAGATATGTGCTAAATAACTACAACTATGTAAATATAACTTAGTTGTTAATTAAATTAACAAACATTTTTTAGTATAACTTATAAGTATATGTAACAATATAAAACAAATTATATAAAGCAACTTCCATTTTTTTAAATTTTTAAGGACATTTTGATGAATTTTTCCTAAAATTGTTGGAATTCCTGATTTGGGTCGATTTGGGTGATTGGATCTATATAATTTGATTTATGTGTAATCTATTTTGCTTATATATACTGTTTACCTTTCTTGGTTCTTAGTTATACTGTTATTCTTGGTTCTTAGTTATACTGTTATGGCATTGTTGTTGTCACTTGGGATCTCAGTGACGCTGCATGTTCACGCCCCATTTTGCGTAGGATCGGTGCTTTTAATTCTGCAACATCATCCGAAGTAAGTCGTGACTTTTTAGGATTCCACACATGTTTTGGATTCGGTGTTGCAGGCCTTTTAGATGCACAGCCCCGTCTCCAGGAGTATTATAATCAAAATGCATTTTCCTGGCATCTGTTACGTTACGTTACAGGAAGAACGAAGAACGAAGGTTACTTTTAGACAACAGATTCTATTACAGGAAGAACGAAGGTTACGTTTAGACAACAGATTCTATTGATCACTAGCACAGCACAGGTTAGGAATCCCATCACAGGTTAGGTTCCTAATTGCAGTAATGGGTGTGGTGGGATTCCTAACCAAACATCTACAAGTTAAATTCAAAAATAGCACAGCAGAAAAAATGAATGCTGGAACATACCAAGACATCTAAGGGCAGGACTAACTCAAACACCCGCTCTTTGGTAGCAACACCAACAACGGGTAAAACTTTCACCGGAGTAATGCAGAATTCCTCCTCGGCAGCCCTTTCGGGTGACATCCTATCAGATTTTGAAAGACCATCCGTCAAGCATAATTTAATCCGATCATGTTCATCGAGGTGAAAAAAAAATTTAGATTACAAAAATTTGAGGAAAGGTTTGCAATTTGAGAGATTTATCCCCTCTTTGCATGATAGATCTGGATTTCAGATGCATATAAACTAGTTACCTATTAAATCATTAAAAATTGTAAAAACATTGGTCGAGTATAGTCTCATTGTAGTTATAGACTTGTTTTGGTAAGCCATGCATTGAAATACCCAAGAAGCAGGTATTCATACCCTACTTACAGAATCTAAGACTACTAGATATTTCCACCTTGTGGATTCCAAGATTGATAGAAGAAAGTTTAATAAGAAGTCAAAAATTGATGAAATGGAAGATGAGTACTAACAATGACCCTTTGATGAAGGTGAAATAAGATTTACAACGTTGATAGTTCAAGTGGTTGAAATTTCCAAGAATTTTTCCTTACTCATGATCAGTCTCAGGATAAATATCAACCCATTTTTAGAGTTTAATCTGATTCTCTTTCTCCATCCTCCTATCCATCATTGGCTATGCAATTCTTTTCCTGCAAAGCTAAGTCACAAAATGTCATGTACTGCTTAAAAAGGGAAGAATAAATTAAACCAAAAAAACCTCAGCTTCCTTCTTCTTCTTTGGACACTCTTTATAACGCAATCTAAAAGGAATTCTTCTCTCCTTCTGCAACTGCAAATTTGCATGAAATGGAAAACTAGATCATCGTATAAAAGCATGTAGGATGTTTTCCTTCATTGCGTTCACAAATGAATCAAATTCACGCCAATCCTTGATTCATGTTTTCCTTCATTACGTTCAAAAACATCCTACATGTTTTTGCTTGATCATCTTATTTATTTTAGGGTTTCTCTCTTGCACTAATCCTTGATTCTTCTTGTGCACAACAAGTCCAAAGTTCTTCAAATGTAGGATACTCCTTCCTTGTGTTCATGCTTGGGTAAAATGCATCCCATGTCTTGGGAATACCATTGAGTACTATATTTACTAGTTCCTTCTCTGAAATGATTTCTTCAATAGCTTGTAGTTGATGTCTTAACTGAGAGATTCTCACAAAGTGTGACTGCGAAGAGGTTCATTAGGGCATCATACATATTCTTAGATGAGTCAAGATGGGAGATGTAGGGTATCAAGTGGTATTTTATAGAGTCAACTATGATACTCATTGAATTTATTTCATTGTCTTTGAACTTCTCCATAACTACAATGTTCTGAGGTTCCTTCTCCTTTCCTTCTTCAAACTCTGGTTCCACAATCTTTTATTTCACGATATCCAACACTTTATTCTTGGCAAGGATGAGGTCAATCCCTGTCTTCCATGCTCTGAATTTAGAAGCCCCTTCTAACTTGTTTTTTGACTTCATAGAGTAAGTCATAATTGCTTTGACTTGGTCAACCCTTGATTTTGACCAAAAACTCAAACTTGACATCTTAGTTTGCTGAGAGTACCAGGAGATGCGCTAGGCTAGGGCACACTAGTCTATCTATAAATTAGGTCAATCTCTTCACTTAAGGTGCCTCAACGAGAGGGTTAGGGTTTCGTTGTTGCAGCAAAAATTGGATGCAACTGCAACTGCAACTGAGCAAATCCTCCCAATCTATCTTCCAACGGTTAGACAGTCCAAAGTTAGTGTGGGCCCATAATCCCTAGGCTAAATAGCCAAAAAAGATAGCACACCTCTCTCCAGGGATAGCGTGCCAAGAAAGAATAACCAGAAGAGGCTAAGAAGAAAATCCAAACCATAACCAAGAGAGAATCCCAGCCAAAACAGAAAATCTGCTAGTTGCAGCAGCTGCAACTGCAACTCTTCTCCAAACTTTTGCACCAGTGCAATTGTGAGGTGTCTATACAAATGAGCTCAAGCGGCCTCTATTTATAGTCCTCCAAGTCACTTTATTGGGCCGACTTCTTCTCTTGGAGACTAATAACTTAATATAAATCATTCTCTTGAGACGACTAGTCTTCTAGGGTTATTTAGGGTTTCTTCTTGCTTTTCAGAATAATATATTCTCGTCAGGTTTACACATGGAGGTAAATACCTCCTGAAGCTACCATAATATCAACAAAAATCACTTAAAATCAAATCCTTGGCTGCAACAATTAGAAGTCTATGCAACAACGCAAAAGGAGGTGAACTTAAGTAGCCTCCGTAAGAGGAGAAGGAGATGACAAAGTTGTTACATATCAAGATTCATATTAATAAGAATAAGGTTAATGCATTGTTTT
>SNQJ01S0241822.1:0-13443 GCA_010110895.2 Picea sitchensis
TTTCTTTCCCAGTCTAAGTATGCTTGTGAACTTCTTCTTCTCTTTCACATGGATGATTGTAAACCAACCCCTTCTCCTTCCAGTATGGAGTCAAGATTACTGTCACCTGTACTTCTCCTGAAGTTGATGCCACCCTATATCGTCAGTTAGTTGGTAGCCTCTTATACTTGACTGATACCCATCCTGATATTTCCTTTGTTGTTGGTATTGTTTCTCAGTATATGAAAACACCCCATGAAATCCATTGGAAAGAATAAAAAAGGATACTTCACTATGTTCGTGATACAGTTCATTTCAGGATACATTACAGTTCAGGGGGGACTCTTTTATTGGTTGGTTTCACTGATTCAGATTGGTCTGGCGACCCTGATGATAAGAAGTATACTGCAGGTTATGTTTTCAGCTTTGTTTTAGGACCTATCACTTGGGCCTGTAAGAAACAAGATGTTATTTCACTTTCTTTAGCAGAAGCGGAGTATTGAGTAGTGGTAAATGAAATTCAAGAAGTCCTGTGGATTTGACAGATCCATTCAGAGTTTGGATTCTAGCACCAGCATCTGACCAACCTTTGGTGTGACAATCAGAGCGCCATCAAGATTGCCAAATACCTAGTTCAACATCAGCATAACAAACACATCAAGCTACACATGCACTTCATCAAAAATCTCATTCATGGTCGAGTTATTGAAGTGCTCATTTTCCCTACAGAAGATCAAGTTGTAGACATTTCCACAAAGTCTCTTACAGAAGCGAAGTTTTCCAAACTTTGATCTATGTTAGGCATTCAAGAAGTTGTCCTTAAGGGGGGATAGGCTCTAATGCCTCTTTCCTTCTCCTATTGTGTCACTATTGTAAATCCTTCCATTCTATCCCAAGTTGTTCCTAAGGGGGGGATGTTAGGATATTTAGACACTCAGGAGTTAGTTAAGATCTACTTGGTCTATTGTGTTGTTAGGTAAAAGTGTGTTTCTTTAGTATGCATTAGTATGCATTTGTAGTTAGGAAATCCGATGGTCACGATATGTTCCCGACATAGAGTGATTTGACGGTTCATACTCTCCTTGATCTTAATGGCCATTGATCTATGCCTTAACACCCGATTGGTCTATGATCTCTATTTAAAGAGCATGGAGGGTCATTTTTCGATGATAGATTGTGAGAAACTCTCTTGTAAAATATTTCTGTAATATTTTTCTTTTCATTAATAAACTGCTCCAAGTGGTTGCATTGGTTGGGGTCGTGGATGTTTCCCCATAGGATTTTACCACGTGAAAGTATCGGTGTGTTGATATTTGATCTGGTTATGTGAGTGG
Source organism: Picea sitchensis (assembly GCA_010110895.2). NCBI lineage: Eukaryota > Viridiplantae > Streptophyta > Pinopsida > Pinales > Pinaceae > Picea > Picea sitchensis. The sequence goes on from SNQJ01S0241822.1 coordinate 1,314, forward strand.
TTATTTAAGGTGTTCGTCCTCTGTTGGAATACCTGTGTTGTCGAACAGATCTTAGAAATGCGACTAAGTATAGAACCAAAAACGGATAATAGAGGGGAATAAGAAAAGGGAAAAATGGGTAAGTATATAAGAGGAAAAAGAAACGGAGCAAAGAAATTTATGCCTCACACAACAACACTTAGTCTGATAATTATCAAGCGATAGAAACACATCAACTATGGGAAAAACATTCTCATCCATGAAATATAGTTGGAGCTCAACAAACCCTATGACTTGGCATTTTATATGCAAGCATATTCTAAAATATGGCAAGCTTCAATATATGTACAAATTGGATAAAGTATGAAGAATAGAGTTTTGTAACCATACCTCTTAGTATCTGGACCTTGCACTATGATGAGGTTTCACTTCTACTTGTCGATAATTCTTGTGAACTAAAAAACATGTGGTGTAAACGAAATAAACATATTTACCATGGCATGGTAGAATAAATAACTGAGGATATTTGTTTCCTAAACATAGCAAGAGAATAATATATGAATCCTTACCTTTGGCCTTGTCGTTGTGCTTATGTTTGCGATGATTCACTGCTCATTCCCATGTCACTTGTAAAACAATGGTTATGAACATGTGTTTATTGTTCATAATTGATATGGATGTGCATTAGGCATATGCATTGTATTTACTCTGGCACCATTGTTGGCATACCTTCTGGAAGATTGTAATCCATCTTTCTCAGCTGTGGCACATAATGCTTCATCCTTGTGTTCAATTACTTTGTTCTTTTTTCAAAGCAGAAATACAGAGAATACAATGGACATGAAGGCAAGTTGCTACATAGAAAAACATGAAGAAAAGATGGAATACAATTTTCTTTATTTCAAGGTATCGGCACAGAAAATACAATTGACATGAAGATAAGTTAATATATAGGAAGATATGCAGTACCTAAGGAAAAAAAAAATATCTACAAACCAGTAGAATAAATATAGATAGAGTAAATGAAAAAAAATTGGATATGGAATACGGGTAGAAGTATGCACCTTTGTATGTCTTCTTCTAAAGTTTTGGTTAAGATTTCTTTGCCTTGTCTAGTTTCCCTATTTGTTTCAATGAAGGAAAGTACAAAACACAATGAACATGAACGTAAGTTGATATGTAAGGAAAAAACAATGAATATGTACATACAGTAAATAAATTATCATCAAAGGAATGTAGTAACATATAGTGTTAGAATCATGTACCATTTTGTTTTTCTTGATCCATGTCTGTGTATATATAAAAAAAAATAGTGTCCAAAATCAATTACAAACCAGGAAAAAACAAGAAGTTGGATAACTTGGTTTTGTGCAACAAGCTAGACATATATGCATTGAAACATAGAAATATGATTTTGCAATATGTTTGATGTATATTTCATAATTCAAGTACAATACTAATTGTATTGTGATCAGAACAATATGTGTCTAAGATAAAGAGGTTGTATTGGGAAATGGGCACATTTGACCATACATGGTCAATAAATGTGTTTTCTATATGGTTTATCTTATCCAAAAGAAAGTAGAGACTGTATCTGCACATGTAGTTTTCCGATTCTTTTGTTCTGGAATTATTTTGTAGCATGTCAATATTGAAGTCTCCTAAAATGAAAATGGTTTCGTTCAGATGCAAATGCTTTTTGGCCCTTGGTTATGGAATCTTGTGAATATTAAGGAAAGAAGCACGAAGTACAAACTGCGCGGAAATCACATTGACTGAGATTCAGTTGAAGTGGTTAAAGAAGAAGAAAAGAAGGAGCGAAGTAAGAGAAAGTGAGTCGTTGAATGAGAAGATCGAGGAAGACAGATCAGCAAATAATATGGATCGTGGACAACTCAGTAAGAGGAAAAATCCACCAATAGATACTTTGGAGCACCTCACGGGAAAGAAGGAAATACAGGCTGGCAAAACCCTGAAAACGTGGGTCAAGTTGACCTAGGGTTTTGGCCTAAGGTTTTCTGAGAGTCATTGTAATGTATCAATAAAGTTCAAGAGGACCTAGGTTGGGTTAGAGAAGGTAATGAGCGATTATTTTTGTTGAGAGAGAGTCTGTGATGTAAGATCTTTAGCTGGGTGTGAAGATCAACCCTACAGCTAGGTGTGCAGGGAGGGGAGAGAAAGAGAGAGAGAGGGAGATAGATATGGAAGCTAAGAGCACATATATAACTGTATGTTTTCCTATAATACCAAGAAACATAGTTCTGTGGACGTATCCCTAGGGAGAGGGTGAACCACATATATCTTTTTTTTCTGTGGGATTGATGTTGTGTTCTTTTGCCTTATGATTACTCTGTTATTGCATCATTGTGTTAGATCTGAGATATAGTTGTGAGAAGTAGGTTTGAGTTGGTAAATGATATCTAGATGTTGTGTTGTTGTTGTTTTGGACCCACTTTGCATTTCCTCTGGTTGTAGACACATGTGTCCTGCAACCCCCTATTGCTACTTTGGGTGAGACTGCATCTGCTTCGCAGGTGTTGCTGAAAGGGACAATAGTTAGGGCTTGTTGGTGTGATTTTAGAGCTGAACCTTGGGTTTGCCCCTATGCCAACAAATAGTTCCATTGTCGGGACCCTGAAGTTGTGATTGTTGGGAACTGAAGAAAGGAGAAATCTTTGTGCGTAGATATGTTTCTTTAGGGCACAATACTCTACTTGAATTGTGAAGCTCTGTGCTAAGAAAGGAAGCAGATGTGAAGAAAAGAGGTAATATCTTAAAGCTGTGTGCTCTGATAAAGGTAAGATAAGTGAAAATTGATGTTTTGAAAGAATGGGTCTAGGTATGTTTGATAGATTTTGTCCTAGTCTGAAAACTAGGGCACAACTAGAAGAAAGAAGATTTGATATGAATATATATGATAGAACTAGTGAAAGATACATTATTCCTATGCATAGAAAGAACCGTTGGACTAAACAATGGATGTAGGATCCTAGAAATAATTTTTTGCAAATTCACCACTGTGATCCCAGTGCGCAGTACAAGAAAGGTTGTGGATATTTCAAGAGAAAGAGGGGATTGACTCTTTGTTATAACTGTAGAAGACCGGAACATCTTGCTAAGGAATTCCCTGGTCGAGGTCCTATTTTCCTTTGTTGTAAGGCTATTGGACATGAAGTTTTGGATTTCCCTAGAATGATTGCCAAAGTTGAAAATATGAACATGAGACAAGAAGACCATGAGGAAGGTCAAGACGCTAAGAATATTCTCAAGAACCAGAAAGAATCAAAGACTGTATTATTACAGATGAAAGAAACCCTAAATGATCACAGAGACATCAGCTTATCAGAGTTCTTAAAAGAGGAGTGCATAGAAACAAGAATAGGAGACTTCGACATAGACTGTGTCCTGGATGAGGAAACACAGGTGAATATCATGACAGAAAGAACTTGGGAAAATTTGGGAAATCCTGCTATGGTTCCTTCACTAGGAGGAATAAGATTTTTTAAAGGGAAGATGATAACCATATGTGGAAGATTTACCCAGATACCTATGAGTGCTCATGGAACTTCGACAGAAGAGGAATTTGAGGTCATTAATTTTGTTGAGAACAACACCCCATTTTCTATTTTGCTAGGAAGAACTTGGGTTGAGAAAGATCAAATACAAAGGAAACAAGAAGAGGAAGCTCTAGAACAGAAAAAGAAAGAACTAAGAGATTTCATGGCTAGGAGAGTATCACACTTATTGGAAGAACATGAGGACAAGTCAAAGATAATAAGGACCAAATACCTGGATGTCAAAGTTGAAAGAACACAGGAAGACTTGAAACTCTTATCCATATAGGAGAGTAGAGAAGCTACCCCAAAAAGAGAAGAAGTATTACCCTCGAACCCTATGAAATACCCTCCACAATGCGAAGTTAATGTGCCAAGAGGAGATAAGAAAATTAATGGAAAGAGGAAACCAGTGACTCAAATCACAATAAAGAAAGCCAGAAAGCTCAGCAAGAAGAAAACAAAGTTAGAAAAATTGCAGTAAGTTCTAGAGAGGACTTCACAGAAGGAAGGTTTGCAGAATTGGAACTTCGTCGAGATATCAGAACAATGTATATTGTCACTTCTCCATGACGAAGTGATATGACCATTGGAGGCGTCTCGACCATTAGAACGATGCTCCATAATGGGTAGAAATGCAGTTATGGCCAGAAAGATCACCATTGGACCATTGTGACCGTGCCATAATGGATGGAATTGCATTGATTGAGGCATTCTTGTACATTGGAAGAGTCTGTTACGACGTTGTATATTTATCTCGTTGAGCATTGCACCAAGAACACTTTTTCCAATTGTGATTATCTGAGCCCACAAAGAACTAGTTGATTTCACATAGTGCTTATTGGGAGCTCGCTACCCATTCTGTTATATTGAGTGTTTTCTCACCGACCTAAGATATATGATATCGAGCGTTGATGTCAGATGACATTATCATAGTAGAAAAATGTGTTGAAGAGATCCTAATAGACCTCATGGATGAAAAGGTGATGTCCACAGGCATACAAGCTTCATCGACACGAGGATTGGAAGCATCCTTGTTGACTGCGCAACGTCAGTCTATCCAACCCACTGCTAAGAAAAGTAGAAAGCATCGTAGTTACTTGGTGAATGAAAATATCATCCCATCTATCCTTCTTGACTATATCCCACCTATGGCTGGCACAATTAGTCATGACAGTGTCCCGAGGGACTTTGAATACACATTGATCACTGTGTACCTCCCGAAGGGGATACACGGAGTTGGATTATAGTTGGGACAGATGATGACATTGACGATCAGTGACTTCAACTTGGGAGATCGCAAGAACTATGGCATACTCTCCCCACATAATTATTTGACCAAAAAAAAGGGGACAAAGTCGAATATCATCCCCCAGTCATGGACCATGGACATCGCCAGGTCCACCATATTGAACGTAATGAAGATAAACCACTTTGGAATGCATCGGGAGGTTAAATCTTGTGTTAAAATCCCATTGTCTTGCTTCTATGGTGGTTATTTGTGGTTGGATAGACACATCACCGTAGATCCAACACTGATCCATTGGATCACCAGATTAAGCATGCAAGGACCAGACCCATAAGACTTTTATCCAGGGAAGGCTACAGATCACGCCCTGGTGCAGAGAATCAAACACACCTATGGAAATGTGGAGAAGGGGAAGAGAGGGTACAAGGTAGCTTCCATACAGAATGGTGCAGTGTGCCTAGCCTACCAATTGATCATTGGTAAGCTAGTAAGGAATAATAGACCCACGCAGGTCATGGGATTTGTTGTTGACCTTGCGGGAAAATGCATTGAAGGACTACAAATGAATTGGGCAAGCTACCTTATCAACCAGTTAAAGAAAGACTCTCATGAAGCTCATGATCAAGGCTATGAGTTCCATTTCAGTTGGCTATTGATCCTCATCGTGTTCATTTCTTGGGAGATGTTGGAAGGAGTGACCTTCCCTGAGATTGAGACGTCCAAACCCCTAGCTTCAAAGTTCACTACACTCTGGTACTTGAGTGACATAGCTAAGAAATGGCATTCAAACATGGTGTTCCACACCTATTACTTGTATATGAAGAGGGCTATTGAGTCTTTCCCTTGTATGACGCCAAACACCCTACACAGGTTCAGGCCATTTGTGAAGTTCCGTGCAGATAGACATTTTATTTATATCACTGCGCGTGGAGATGAACTTAAATAAGAGATTCAATCCTACTATAAGCTCAATGAGGAGGACATGGGATAAATTAATATGGAATGGACCATGAAGTTCCTTATACCAGTTGAACAAGCAGAACTGTCCGACCTCAACCTCATCAACAGTCTTGTGGTCACTCGCGAAGAATATGATGCACCCAACAATAGCAGAAGGAAAAAGAAGGAAGAGGTACGAAAGATGAACAACGCATCAGAAGAAACTTCTTCATATGCACTTGGAGGGGGAGGAGGTGACGAAGTAGAAAAGGAAGAGAACGATGGGAAAGAAGACAAACTAGAGCAGGGTGAAGTAACATTGCCTAAGGACCCGCTTGATGAAGCTAAGACATACAAGAAAAGAAAGGTTTCCCCCAAGAAACCTACATCATGGAAGAAGTCAAAAGCCAATAAACCGCCATTTCAGACTGTGCTAATGGTGGATGGCATTGACCTTATCATTGTTGTTGTGTCAGATACCTTGGAGGATATCTTGTTGTTATAACCCTAATTTGCACCAGACATGCTTACCTGGCATCGGGCCATCTCAGATTCTTTCTTTGCCAAAACACTGCTGAAAAATTCTTCTTAAAAACCCTTTTATAAAGTCCCACGTGCCTTGCTCCATTACTGCATGTGTGTACACGCTAGCTGACCCAAGACAACCTGCGTGTACTTACAAAATCATGGAAAAAAGAAAGTTGCTGACGGAACACACAAATTTGGGTAAGTTAACTAAACCTTTCGGCCATGCATGGCCGATCACTCGACAAAATACCTAGCTTCTTCTAGCCTATAAAAGAAGGGTTAGGGGTCCCATTTAAAAGGAGGAGAATCATAGTAAAGAAACTATACCTGATTGAGCATTCCCTTTATCCCAAACTTTATCCATCCTTGTGCAAAAAGAAGTATAGAGAAAACAAGTTGGAAGACAGTGGAAGAATATCCCAGGACCAGGATCGAGGAGCATTAGTTGACTTTATCATTGTAAGGTATCATGGTGAAGTTAATAAAATAATTTCTTTTCCCATCCCGCCATATGAGATTGTCATTATTGGAATATTGATTGTATGATTGATTAAATATCTAACCTGTTCGTTCATAGATCAAATGCATGTGGAGTTCTTTGTTTGTCATTAGTGAAAGAAGGTCAACATTGGGAGGAGAGTTGTAGTCAAATAACGACCAAACGTGAAAAGGGATCGACACCAAACACGAACAATAAGGTACATCAACCTAATCTCTTGAGCCTTGTATTTACATATGAGTATTGGGGTTTAGGCATGGGATGATGGTAAAGAGTAAGAATCTTTAGGTCATTTTTGCATGCATGATAAAACCCTTAGTGTTAGTCCGTAAGAGGGATTTCCCACCCACAACAGAATTGGCGACCATACTGGGGATCTCTAGGGTTTCTGGGAATGTTTTTTCTTGGGTATTTTTAAGAACTGGTTTCATTTCTTGTTTTTAAAGTTTCTGCAAAAGTCTAAGATAACAAAGATTTTGGTCTTGCATACCAGTTATCTTTGTTTTTGTGCTTGATTGCATTTTTTTTTCTTCGAGACCCACAGAGCTACACGCGGCTTGTATAAGGTCTACCTGTGTGTACCCATGTCCTACCTTCCCACAACCCGCGTGTACACGCTAGTTGAGGAAGTGTCAGTCGTGTGTATGATTCCAAAAAATTTCTTTTAGAGAGATAGTCACCCTCTCCCTTTTCAGAAACAATCCTTCTCAGGGGTTTTCTGGAACTCTTTCTAGTCTTGGTTGTTTGCAGTCTATAGCTTAGGTTTCAACTCATATTGTTTTGTTCTATGAAGTTTTCCTTGAATGGTTTTCTTTTTTTTATTAAAGTGAGTGTTTGATTCTTCAAGAGATCCTGGTTCTCAGTACCAGTAGTCTCTTCCTGGGCTGGATTTCTTGGCCTTTTAATTGTATTAGAGTTTCAGATATACACACGGTCTGTATAAGGCCAGCATGCATGTACACATGCCTTGACTTTACACAACTCACATGCAAACGCTTGTTGTTGAACTGTCAGCAAGCATGCATGTGGAGAAATTTTTTGTTTAAGGTGAGGCAGTCATCCTTTCCTTTGGAAAGAGTTATACCTCTCAGGTTTTTGGGTCTTTGTCATAGAGGTCAGTAACTTAGGTTTTATCACAGCAATATCTTTCTTTTCATTAAAATTTTTTTCCTTAAAATTTTCTTTTTATAGGGTTTTTAGACAAGTGTGAGAGTCTAGTTTTAATTTTCTTGTGGGTTATTTTTAAAGTGACTCTTTGCGATCTGTGCCTGGGAAAGAAGTTTTCTTGGTTTTTACTTGTTGATATTTTTCCTTTTCTTCTTTGTGAGCATTAGAATAAAAAAAAATCTTTTATTTCTTTGTTTGGTTAAATAGTGTTGGTTTGCATTAGTAACCGGGGAAACGTATTTTCTTTCATAAGTTCTTGACGGTTTACTTAGATCATAAGCATCTCGTAGTTGAGTGGAATCCTGCTTTGAGTTTGTTGTTTAAATATCTTAAAAAAAAATTTAGTTTGAAAAGTTGTTTAAGATTTGAGTCAAGAAGAAGTTATTTTGTTTCCAGCTTTCTGTTTATTTTTCTTTTGTCTTTCAAACATCACTAGTTTCACTTTCATAAACTTTGACTTAAGACAAGACATAAAAATTAAGGCTAAATCTAAAATTCATTAGACGTTTTATGTTTGTAGGGTCAACCAACTAGTTTAGGGTTAGGGCCTTGAATTAGGTTGGAGAGGAAACTCATTAAATCAAACATTGGAGTCTAAGTTAGGGAGTTTCAAAGTCCAGTATCGTGAAAGTTATCCGGGACCCCCCTCTAATACATGGGATAAACATGTGGTCCTATGCATAAAGGTAGCGAAGATAACCCCTCCAAAGCTGGACCAATCGTAGTGGAGAACACATATAGAGGGATTGTCTTAGGATTCTGTCGATTGCATTTTCCACGGAGCTTCGTGGGTCTCGAATCCATTTGAGGTCCTCAGTTGTCTTCCGGACCACTTTCCTTTGATACCCTTGACAAGTTTTGGAATCGATACCTTTCTCATTGTGGTCTACCCGACTTTCAACTGTACCCGCCTGGTGACTGTTCTCGTGCTGGCAACCTAGTTGCCTATCTTTTTCAGAGACATACACAGGTGATTGTGGGGGTATACTATGGTACCTAGGACAGACATCGGGCCACGCTTTGCAGAGTATACCTGGAGGGTGCTTCCATGTTCGAGTTGCACTTGCATCAGTAAGTTGCTCTAGTGTTGGTTTTTGTAACTTTTCTTCCAACTAGTTTAGTGTTTGCTTGTTTTATCTTAGAGGGACCTTTTTAGTGTGTGTTGTTTGTGAACGAATAGAAATCCCTAGTGTGTCTTTGATCTTCTCACACAGTGGAGGATCACGAGCTCCACCAGTCACGAAGGCTTTTGGGCCTATCACTGGTTACACTGGAGCCACCTCCGCCACCATTGAGGCAAAAGCTAGACCAACAAGGGTCTTTTGAAGTGACCGGGTCACACGAAACTGTACCCGATGAACATCCAGAGGAAATGACCATTTTAGACATTGGATTTAAAGCTCTTGGTACATACGAAACTCCAACCACTGATCTTTTGGTAGCCATCATCATACAGATTCACCCTTATGGGTGCCAGATAGTGTCACATGCAGCAATGGAAACAAATGCTTCCACTTCTTCTGGGAATTCTTCAATTCCCACTATGGTTGTAACCACGGGGGATATTCCACCTCCTCACCTACCATCACTGGTCCGAGCCACCATGGTCTTGACTACCTCTACCTCGAGAAGTGGTCCAATCCCATCTATGGTGGTGGCCACTCCCCCTTTCACATTGAGTGCGATAGGCCCTCCGTTCTCATACAGGATGCCTAGATCAGGTACAAGTCTTGTACTTTCCTACTCCACTTTACAGACTTTAGGTCTATGGGAAGAGAGCTCTAACTCTCCTCTGCAAGGACACATGAGGGGAACTTTAGCTCATTTTAATGCTTTCCCTTATGGGGGAGGTCAAATACCTCCTTTGTCCCCTTTGCTCGGTGGCACCCACCAACAATCCATTGGGCCAGCCACACACCATAGTTTATTTGGAGTAGGGAGTCAAGGGCCACCTTCTCATAATATGTTGGTAGGTTTGACACCATTTTCTTTGTTCAGTACGTTTGGTAACAACGCTTTCTCGTCAGTTGCTTTCCCGACTAGGGGCAACCCTGGCTACGGACAACCTATTCCTATGCAGGGTACTATTCCTGCACAGGGGGAAAACCCATGAACTTCTTTTGCATCAATACCTTGGAATTCTTGGCAAGGATTAGTTCCCTCATCAGGAATGTCAGTTTGGGGAAATTCTTTTCACAACCATTGAAACCCTGGACAAGGTACTATGCCTATGCCCATGGGATCGGCATGGGGCAACCCTTCCCAAAGTCCTATGAATGTAATGCATGCCCAACCATCTATGTCCTATTTTGGGAATTAGTCGATGATGTCTCCTCACACACAGAGTCCATACACTGGTCACAACCATGATTTTTACTAGAACCCAAGCTAGCAGCCGAACGTTTCCTGGCAACCTGGTGCCAGTCAAACCNTGCCAGTCAAACTCTAGGTCCCTTTTTCCATGGTTATCACCAACAACCCAAACTACCTTTCCTGACAACCTTGCATTTTCTAGACTTGACAAGGTTGTTGAATGACCCTATCTGTCATGATCCATGTTGGCCCCCTATGTCGATGAAGTTTCCTTCAGACATACCAAATTTTGAGGCCAAGCCTAACGAAGATCCAAGAGATCATGTGACCACCTTCCATATTTGGTGCTCGTCTAACTCGTTGAAAGATGACTCCATACAGTTGCGATTGTTTCAATGTAATCTCATTGGGAGTGCCACGAAATGGTACATTGAGCTCGACCGCTCAAGATACTCTTCCTTCGGAGAATTGGCAACGACTTTCCTAAACCATTTCCAATTACCTATGAGATACGACGTTGGCACAAAATTGCTGGCCAATTTCGCATAGCCAAAAGCAGACCATATCTCTGATCACATCCAAGAATGGAGATGCTAGAAGAGTTTAATTAAGGTGCCAGTCCCACCAACATTCCTTCTCGAGTGGTTCCTTAAGTCTTTGGTCCCATAGTTATCCAAGGACGTCGCGATGTCAAGAGTGTTTTCCAAAGAATATGCCATCATGAGAGCTGAACAGCTTGAGTTAATCTACGCTTAGTTCGGTTTATTATACAAGATATTTCCAGATACGCCATTCTCAATACTTGATAAAACCAGACAGAGAGCTAGAGCACATGCCGATGGTATTGTTGGTTCAGCACAAACAAAGCTCGTTGAACAACTGACGAAGCAATTGCAAAAATTGTCTATACAACACACAGCGGCTAGCCAAACTACTGTTTTGGCTACTCCCCCTACCCAAGCATCAGATGTACACATAGTTCAATCGACAAATCCAAAGTCCACCCAATAGCCTGATGGAAAGAAAAAACAACAAAAGAAGTTAAAGGGGGATAAGAAACCCACTAATAATGCTGGTATCTATGCAACCTGTGCACGGAAGACCACCAGTATCTGTGCAACCTGTGCATGGAAAACCACCCGAACCACCAATGTCCTCGACTTGCAGAGGCCCAAACATTTGTGACATAGCAACAACCTGTGAAACCTGTGCACGGAAGACCACCTGAACCACCAATGTACTCGACTTGCAGAGGCCCAAACATTTGTGACATAAAAACAACCTGCCATGTTAACCAATCCATTTCAACATGGGAAAAACCTAACCCAAGCCTCTACAAGCGCAGAAGGGGGCAGTCAAGGACCCTCTCCATCTTTGAATAATCCTGCATCCGCGAATGTGTATATGATGAAAGGTGATACTTTTATATCGACTAGAGTGCATGAATATAGTAAACCAAGAACTTCTAAGAAGGGCAAAGAAACCAAAATCCCATCTCTTCCTCTCCAGATCTAGAAGACTTTGGGTGAAACAATGACATGCATCCCAAAAGCTGAGTTCAAGAAATCTTCTCACAACCCTAATGCAAGGGTCACCCAGAACTATTCTGTGGTGGAGGATTTGTCCCAAACCCCTTGTGTGATGTCCACTTTGGAGGTCCTCCAAAGCTGTCCCTCCCAGAGGAAGAATTTGTTAGCCGCTTTAGGATCTACCGAGACTTGTAATCCGGGTACATTCATGCTGGATACAACCGACTTAAAACCTCATCTGACTTACCATGTATAATTTCAGATAGTAGTGGCTCACCCCACGAAAATTTTTACTCAGAACATTTTCCACATGGTGGTTGATGAGGGTGCCTCAACATGCATTATGTCATTGTCATGTTGGAAGGCCATTGGC
>SNQJ01S0241825.1:0-11476 GCA_010110895.2 Picea sitchensis
ACTCTATATTTTTATAGTCTCTGTACATTTATTTCATTAATAGAAATCGTGTATTACTATATATTTGTGTTTATGGTTGCATCTCTGATACATTTATGTTATATTATTATATATCTATGATATCTCTGTGCATTTCTTTATTATATCTTCAATCTCATTTCATACCAAAAATAATCTGGATCATTGACATCCCAGAGACCACACACAAAGAACATTATACACTCAGACCCAATAGAATGAAGAAGACCAAAGAGGTCCAAGACTTAAGCATCGCCTTAATAAGGACTGCTTCAATATTACCTGATTGAGGGGGGTGATGACGAAGTAAAAGAGATAACCGGTAAAGAAGATGAACAAAAGTAAGGAGAAGTAACACCGCCCAGAGATGAGGTTGATCCCCTGAAGAAGAGGAAGGTTTCTCCCCTGAAACCTTCTTCCCAGAATAAATCTAGAGCCACTGTGACCAATATGCAGACTCTACTCACTGCCGATGATTTTGACTTTATCATAGAAACCCTAAACGACGCCTCACAGGAAATCGTGGAGAAATAAGAAGCTAAGTAGGAGGAAATGTACGACAAAATTGATGTCGAACTCCGAGGGGTACAATAGTCCCTTCAGTCCAATTGCGCAGTGTCCACTGCACCCCTGCCATCAGGAGAACCAAAGTTTGGAGATGAGCCAACCCAACTCTGCCAACTAGCTGATGCGGTCAAAGATCACCTTCGATGCACACAAAAGGAAATATAAAAATACACCTAGGCCTTGAAGAAAGTTCAAGGCATAATCATAGAACAATGCAGAGTTGCGAAACAAGATAAGGTTTCTCTCTAGGCAAAGTTTGAATAAGAGAAAGCACTTATGCAACAAGAAAAAGAACAGTTGCTCATAGAGCAACTCGAAGTGAAAGAAGTAGTCAACAAATCACTTCACTATGTGAAAGGATTAGAACCACAGGCAGAAGATCAGGTTACGCATCAATTAGAATAGCTCGCAGAAGATATCCAACAACTACAACAATGAATAACATATTTAGAGCTCCGCACAGTGCCTGACACCCCATAGGATGTAAAGGATCAAAGAGAAGCAACTTATCGAAGCACAATTGAGAGAATAAAGGGCCTTGCTATGGAATGTAAGAAATTGAGTGATCATAGTGCCCAAACGTATGAGTGACACACTGAGAATATAGAACTGTTGACACTAGAGTCATAGCTCTAAGAGGTGCAGTATCAAGAAGAGATAATACACATGCATTTGAAGCCCTTGCTAGTTGTTGAAAGAATGAAGCGATCCCAATAGTAGTGCACTACCCAACAATAGGTCCACACCATTTAGAGCACAATCATGGAAGTGACTCAGAGACTCCAACCTATATAGGATGAGGCATACCAACCGTTCACAGAGATCGAAGTATGAGGGGACTAACTAGAGCAAGTCCTCACTGCAGCAGAAAAAATCCTAGAGGGACCTGTCAATGAAGTTGTTATCCAAGAGTTCGTTGAACAGGAGGTTGTGGCACAACAACAAGTCGAAGCAGCTCGAGCCAAGCTCGAGGGTTTTGAGAAAGAATTGTCTAGATCAGAGTGACTCGGGACAAGCCACATGTGAGTGTTTGGGGCCTGTTATCCCTTGAACAAGTTTTGAGGATCATTAGTCAAGTTTGACCTATTTTTGGGACTTCGACAGGATATTGAAGGCAGAGTGCAAGATGAAGTGAAGATCGCAGGATCTTAACCCCTTTTAGGGACCTTTTTGGGATTTTGGATTATGTAATGGGTATGGGGATGTCAACCCATGGTTTTACCCATTCTTATACCTATTTTTTAATATATAAATAAGTAGCTAGGTGATGTAAGAAGTATACCTAGAGGTCGGTGTGCTAATTGATAGTGTTGATATATGTGATCAGAGTTGTAAGTGTTTTGTGCATACTGTGTAAGGCTTGCAAGGCTAAGTGCAAGTAACTATAAGATACTATGTGAAGGATTGGTGTTGTACCCTGGATAGAAGAAAGAGGATCTGGCAAAGTGCATGCAGATCTCCTGTCTTCTATGGAGTAGGAATTGGATGCTATGTTCCTGTAAGAAGCTTGACCAAAGATAATAAAGAAGAGAAGAGTTGGTGGACGTAGCCCCAGGGTGGGGGTGAACCATGAACATGTTGTGTTGATATGCTTTGTGTGATGTATTGATGTGTTTATGTGTTTACTTTCTTAGCTCTTTAATACAGATGAATGATAGATAGATCTATTGATGCTTAGTGCTTAATGATATAGATGGATGTTAGATCTGACTTATGTGCATATGCTTGGTTCTTAAAGACCTTAGATATGAATGAATACTGTGATACTCTTTGATTAGGGTTTAATTGTGCTATAAATAAGAACTGGATATTGATGAATGTTAACTGTTGAGTGTTGTGTAAGGTGTAACAATCAAATATCTATGTCCCAGCTAAGGTTGCATACATTTGATTCCTACAACCACCCCTGCCTCTACCTCGGGTGAGACTTCATCTGCTTCGCAGGTGTTGCCAAAAGGGTCGGTATTTAGGGCTTTGTTGGTGCATTGTTGTAGCATTGAACCCTGGGTATGCCCCTGTGCCAAAAATCATTAAATTTTCAACTATATAATTTACATCTAACTATCTTATAAACTTATTACACATCATCAATTTCTTTTAGTCTTGTTTTGTGTTTTCCAGGCCTTAAGTAATTCATCCATCTCCATGTCTTCATTTACTGGGTGCTCTTCAACAGCTGATGTTGTTTTATTCCTTTCACTCCAAGTATGTCTATTCTCGTACCCATGGCGTGGATGCTATTTTAAGGGGACATTACCTACAAAAAAAAAAAATATTAAATTTATATGGCCAATTTTTAAATATGATTGAAGTAGTTCATTAATATTAAAAAAGAGCTCTGCAATGTAGTTATTTACCTGGTCCTCTAGTCGACACTGTTGGAATGTCTTCCCTATTCACCTGATCTTCAGGTCAAGGAGGATCAACTATGACATTCTCTGCCATTTAAACACCAAAATTTATAAGTACAAAATTATTAAGTATATGATTAATATACAATCATTTTACCGTCGTGGGCCTCAGTCACATGAACATCTTGGGGCTGCACCAAATTGGGATGGGGCTACTGGGGAGTACCATGATATTCTAGTTGTGTTTCACTATCAACACTTTGTTGTTTAGTACTAATGGTTTCGTTGATAGTGATTCTCTCCTGATTAAAACAAAGTAAGACATTAAATTATGGACGATATCAAACATTTATGTATTTTATAAGTAATGAAAGGTTAATCTGGACTGATTTTTATTTACCTTATCCCACAAAATGGATCTTGGGGTCTACCCCATGCTTTTCCTACGATCAACCATGAATTTATAACCATACTTTTAACCAAGTTGGAGGCCTTCCTCCATGGTTTCATTTCCGAAGTTGTCTCCCTGGATTGCATAAGGGTATGATTTTTTAATGTTTTTGGCTACAATTACTTGAAAGTTGTAAGGCGATACAAATAATATTCTTAAGATGTTTGTGTACTTACGATTCATGACTGTAACCTCAAGTAGACACCCTGGCCTAACTTGTGTTGGCCATGTTTGGAAATCCTTTCTTTGGTTTCCTTTGAAGGGTCAGACCACCTATCATCAAAAATTTTAAGTATGTTATATATAACCACACTTTTATTTACATCTAAAGAAAAATAAAATTGGTATTGAAATGAAAATACTGTAATTTACCTTGGTGTACCAACTATTTTTTCTCCTAATGTTTTCAAAATATTTTCTTTTGCATCATCAATGATCGCCTTCTAGTCAGACGCAAACGCGCCACCCAGGGCACGTCCGCTCCCTCACGACCTTCTCTTCCTTCGACCCGAAGAAATGAAATGCTCTTCAAATCCCTTATCGGGACTTCCCTACACCCACAGAACTCTCCTTATGATCTCCCTTTGTTCTATCGAGAAATCGAAACTCGTGTGATCGTGATTCTCGTGGTCACGAATTCTTGTGTCTTTGAATCCCCAAAACCCGATGGGTAATGACCAACGCTTTGTTGTTCCTGTCGTGTCTTTGGGAAATCGACACTCATGTTGTCGTAGATATCTTGCCTTCCAAATACCTGATTCCCAATATACCGATACTACGGTGTGGATGTGACACATATTCACCTCTCTGACCCTGGTGGTCCCCACTCTATCTTTGTATCCATCGGAAAATCGCGTATCGGGATATTGTGATTCCCGTTGTCATGTGCACGGGGCTTTCAAATACCCGAACTCCGATATGTTGACACCTGTTCTCCACTCAAACAATGTGACTGCGTGGTTGTCGTGTTTCAGAGTTTCGCGACTCCTCCTGCAGCGATTCTCACAACACTAGGAATCCTGATATGCCGATCCCCGATGCACGTGAGAAGTAGCCCTTCCACATCACTATCTCCCTTGTCACTCTATCGGGTATCGCGAAATCGCGATTTCTGATGCAAAAATTCCTTTGTCTTTGGAAACCCCGAAATGTTGAACCCCGACTCCTTGGGATCCCCTGACACGTGTCCCCAAAATGAACGGTTCAGATCTTGTCAGGAAATCGCGGATCACGATTTCAATGTGCAAGAGATTCTTGACTCCAAAAACCCCGATGCTCCGATTCACGACTCTTCGGGATCTCTTGCCATGTGTCCCTACTGATGGACGACTCTGAGTGCCCGTCAGAATATCGTGGATCGTGATTCCCTGATGTAACGATTCTACACTCCTGAAATCCCCGATGGGTAAAATCCCGACTCCTGTCCTGATGTCTGACGCGTGTCCTACCGAGATCAACGGCTAGTATCCTTTCTCAGGATTTTGTGACTTACAAGGTCTCAATTCTCTTGACCTTCAAAACCCCGATGACTCTGATATCCCGATGAATCGTCTGGGACTCCTCCTCCGCCTCTGGGCTTAACCCCTACGCAACTCGCCGAGATCTAATGACTAGCGGGATTTCACGAACTTCCTCTGCGAATCCTGACCGTTAGTTTCTTTCCTCCTTTCTTGAGGACTTCTTAGCACGAAAATCTTCTGTGCATCTTTTCGATAATTTCGAAGGCCTTGCTCTTCCTGAGCTTTCTCCAGCTTCCACAATCTCTTAGGAAAAAGAGTTCTTTGTGCACGCACTTGCAACTCTTGCCTGAAACCTTTCACGGTGCAAGAACCCAGTGCTCTCCTTTGACGATATAACGAAGGTGCTATACCTCCTGATATTTTCCACTCGGACGCTTTCAGAGGGACTTGCATGCACTCCTTGCGGAAAACATACAACACTTCCCAACTGTTGAATCCTTCCGACTCTACGCACTCCTGCAACAGTAGTCTTCAATCTCCTTTGCTCATATTTACAACTGTGACTTCTTCTTCAGCCTGCGTACTCCTTGCACGGATTCAACAATCCAAATCCACTTCTGAGTGAATGAGAACAAGAGTTAGACTACCTGAGCCTTCATCAATGCACTCCTTGTGGATGTTTTTGACTGCACACCTTGCAGGAATCTCCTGGCTAAGATAGAGAAACAATTGAACCTCACTCTCTCTCCCTTTCAGACTTCAGTTTGAAACATGAAATCACTTTCACAACATATACAAGAAAATTTATAACAAGAAGCAAACATTCATGAGCACATAAATAATATACACAGAGAAATAACACCAACCATGAGTTTGAATTAGAACTTTCTTCTATTAATTCAAATGCCTGTACATGGGTATTCTTCATACAATATTCTCTGTTTGCTCTTCTCTTCTCCTGAATGCTTCCTCTATTCTTCACTTACTATCTTACAATGGTACAATGAGGGTGTCTATATCTGTTTTCCCTCTTGGACTCTAAACTATCAAATCTAGACTTAAAATCCTATCTACCAGCATTAACTAGATTAAATGCCTCCTATCTACTAAGGACGAGAGCGTATCGCTCAAAGTCCAATACAATATACAAAAGGTGATTTTCATAAATGCATCATTTATACATTGGGGCATCATCTTGGGTGAAAATTCAAAAAGTTTCGGCTGGACTTGTCCAGCTGTTCATTGTCTTCCATGCTGGCTCACTTGTCGTGGGCGATGCTCCTGCATCATACTGTTCGGCTTGAAAACTTTCATGGGATCCTGTCCATGAGCTCCTGCACGGTATTCCCATGCTTTTGAATATCTTCTTCAGTCTCCCAGCTAGCATCTTCCACTGGATGGCCCTTCCATTTGACCATATACTCATAGTATTCCTTTCGTCTGGTCTTTTTACTCACCTTCCTGTCGAGTATACGCTCCATCTGTGGCTTCTCTGAAATCGACATCTTCTTCTACCACTAGACTTTTGGTTGTTCATCACCTTCAGCTCCTGCTTCCTCAGCCTTATATGGATATAATTCTGAGACATTGAATGTCGGAGATATTCCGATCTCATCCTGCAACTCAATTTCATAAGCATTTTCTCCCAATTTCTTTAGGACTCTGCATGGTCCAATTTTCTTCATTTTCAGCTTGTTGTATGTTCCCCTTGGGAACCTTTCCTTCCTCAGATGTGCCAAAACTAGATCACCAACTTTGAACTGAAGTTGTCTCCGATGTTGATCCACTCTGCGCTTATATTCCTAGTTTGATTCCAGCAATCGCTCCTTCACCCTGTTGTGAAGTTCTTCCATCACCTCTACGAATTCTTTAGCGCTTGCGCTCTTAGTTATTATCTGCTCTGAATCCCTCAGTTCAGAAATTCCTCTTAGCTACCTGCTGTATATAATCTCAAATGGAATTTTGCCTGTGCTTCTGTTCACTGATTCGTTGTACGCAAACTCTGCCTGTGGAAACACATTGTCCCAACTGTTGTGGTGTTTTGTCACCAAGCTTCTTAATAAATATCCCATACGTCTATTTACCATTTTTGTTTTCCCATCCGTCTGAGGATGATAGGTAGTGCTAAACATCAAGTTAGTTCCCATCTTCTTCCAGAGTGTCCTCCAGAAATGTCCAATGAATTTTGTATCCCTGTCAGATACTATGCTTCTGGGTAACCCGTGAAGTCTAACGACCTCCTTGAAGAAAAAATTTGCGATATGAGTCGCATCGCTAGTCTTCTGGCCTGGGATAAAATGTGCCATTTTGGAAAACCTGTCAACCACCACAAAGATCGAATCATGTCCTCTTTGCGTCCTAGGCAATCCCAATACGAAATCCATGCTGATTCCATCCCACGGCCTCTCGGGTATGGGTAATGGTTGATAGAATCCCGCATTCTGCTTCTTGCCCTTTGAATGCTAGCAAATTCTACATCTATCGACAAACTTCTTGACTTTCGACCGCATTCCTGGCCAAAAGTATGCTTCGCTCAGCTTTGCAAATGTCTTGTCATGGAAAAAATTCCCTGCTAATCCACCACTGTGCTTTTCCTTTAACAAATTCTCCCTCATGGAGCAATTCAGAATGCACAGTTGATTGCCTCTGAACACCAATCCTTCCTGGATCATATAATCTATCCATGGGCTTCTGTCTCTGAGAACTGGATTCTCAGCTACTTCATATGCCTCTGCAAAATCTGCATCACCTGCATAAATGTCCCTAAGATTTTCAAAACCCAATGTCTTGACTCGGAACTCCTACAGCAGCAAACACTTCCGGCTCAAAGCATCAGCCACTTTGTTAGAAGTACCTAAAATGTGTTTAATCACAAATGTAAAATTCTACATATACTCTACCGATTTAGCATTTTTCTGATTCAAATTCTCTTGTTGAGTCACAAACTGCAATGCATGATTATCACTATATAAAACAAATTCTTTCGGGATCAAGTAATGCCTCCATTTCTTCAATGCCTGTATGATAGCATAAAATTATTTGTCATATGTGGAATACTTTTCCTTTTCTTCATTCATCTTCTCACTAAAATATGCAATCGGTCTGTCTTCCTAGCTCAAGACCGCTCCTATGGAAAACCCGCTTGCATCACATTTCACCTGGAACACCTTCCTAAAATCCGGCAACACCAAAATCGGTTGTTCCGTGATCTTTTGTTTCAACAGGTTGAAACTCTTCTCTGCCTCTTCAGTCCAATGAAAAGATTTATGTATTTTCCTGACTGTGTCCATCATCGCTGCGCTAATTCCATTGAAATTCCTGATGAATTTTCGATAGAAACTAGCCAGTCCATGAAAACTCCTCACCTCGAAAACACTTCTTGATGATGGCCAATTTTTAATTACCTCCACTTTACTTGGATCCATCTTTAATTTATTCGCCGATAAGACAAATCCCAAGTAAATGAGTTCTGTCTTCATAAATGAAGATTTCCTCATGTTGATCAACAACTTCTCCTGCTATAGATTCTTCATTACTGTAGCTAAATGCTTCATATGTTCTGCCTTTGTTTTACTAAAAATCAATATGTCATCCAGATACACGATGACAAATTTCCCGATGAATTCCTTCAGCACTTCATTCATCAACCTCATGAAGGTACTCGGTGCATTCGTCAAGCCAAACGTCATGACTAGCCATTCATACAAACCTTCGTTGGTTTTGAAGGTTGTCTTCCATTCATCGCCTTCCCTCATGTGAATCTGATGGTATCCGCTTTTCAAATCAACCTTTGAAAAAAATTTAGCTCCACTTAAACAGTCGATCAAGTCGTCCATCCGTGGAAATGGAAACCTGTACCTGATGGTTATCTTGTTAATGGATCTAGAATCAATGCACATTCTCCAACCTCCATCTTTCTTTGGGCTCAATACCGTTGGAATGACACACGGACTTAAGATTTCCCTAATCAGTCCTTTATCCAACAGTTCCTGTACCTACCTTTTAACTTCTTCGTTCTCCTGCAGCGTTAACCTGTACGCGGCCTTATTTGGCAAACTAGCTCCTGGTATGAGGTCTATATGATGACTCACACTCCTCATCGACGACAATGAATGAGGTAATTCGTCTACCACAATGTCAGCGAACTCTTGCAGCAGTTCCTGAATTTCTTCCGGCAAATCATCCACTCTTGTGCTGGTCAAAATGATTTTGGGTTTTCTGACCACAAAGAATTGTGGATCTTCCTTCTTCTTTACTTCCGCCAAAAGTTCCTTCCCACTCATGAGAAGTACATTATTTCTCGATTCTGGTTTTACTTCTTTATCTTTAATTGGAAGTAGCATATGTGTTCTTCCATTCTTCTCCAAAGTATACGTATTCATCTTCCCATCATGAATTATGTTCCTGTCATATTGCCATGGTCTGCCTAGCAATAAATGACATACATCCATAGGAATAACATCACATAAAATCCTATCATTATATCCTCCTATCTTAATGTCCACTAAGCACTGTTTAGTGACATTTACCTGATGTCCCTTCTGTAGCCATGAAACTTTGTATGGACTCAGATGATTAGTTGTCTCCAGTTCTAATTTCTCCACCATCTCAGTTGAAACGAGATTATCTGTGCTACTTCTATCCACAATGACCTTGCATTTCCTGTCTTTCGTCTTGCATGTGGTTCTGAAAAGTCTGTTTCTTTGAGCGGTGTCCTGCACCTCCTTCTCGGGTGTTAAGAGAACCTTACGCATAATCAATGACCTTCCGTCTTCTGCGTCTTCTGCTTCAGCATCTCGCCTCTGTTCCTCGGTGATGTGAGCTTCTCCTCCATCCTTCTTCCTATTTGGATAGTCAACTACCTTGTGTCCATTCTTTCCACATGTAAAGCATGTGATGACTCCACCTCTGCCTCTTCCTCTACCTCTGGTATGAGGAAATGTGTTATTATTAGCGTATCCTCCACCCTGTTTTGTATGTTGCCTTCGTTGTTCAGCATGCTGGCCTCACTGTGAACTTCCACCTCTTTCTGTTCTATTTTGAGGTTTCTTCCAGTCGTCCTTGGATTTCTGGAACCTATCTTGGGAAACTAACTTACCTTTGGGCTGGCTCCTACCTCGGCTTCGCTGTCCTGGCTTACGGCTCAGCTTCTCTTCATATTTCAACGCCATCTGATACGCATCCTCCATTGTTCTGATGGTTTTCATACTCATCTCATCCTGGATATCGTATCTCAAGCCATTCATATACTTGGCAAATTTTTCATCATCGCTCTCCCGATGACCTGCTCTGATATTTAGCTTGTAGAATTCCTCGGTATACTCCTTTACTGTCATCAACTTCTGTCTCAGGTTATGCATTCTCCTGAACAGTGTGATTTGATAATCCCTTGGGATGAAATTTTCCTTCATCTTTGCAATCATTCTATCCCAGCTTTTAATCTTTTGCTTGCCTTTACAATGTCTATCTTCTTGAATCTCGTCCCACCATAATGCTGCGTGTCCCTTCAATTTTGTGACAACATGCTTAACCTTCTTATCCTCCTCGATATCCTCATAATCAAAGTAGGTTTCAAGAGCTCTAATCCAATCTAGAAGCTCTTCTGCATCCAGACTCCCTTCATAAGCTAGAATGTCCATCTCTGTTTTTGAACTCATCTGGGCGATAGCTTTAATTAATCACTCATTGGCTGCATCTTCGGCTGCAACTTCTCCTTGTTGTTCAATTTCAACTTCGCCTTTGGAGTCACTTAGATCTCCAACACTAGCTGTGCGTCTTTGCGCTGCTTCCATATCTTCTAGTCTCACTCGGAGATCACGTATCTGCCTCTCCATTTCTGGATTTTGTGCTTGTCTCGCTCTTCCTCTCTAGTTCCCCCTATCCTCTGGATTAGGTGATTATGTTTCTCTCCTCGACGGCATGGTGAAATTTTATCTTCTTCTCTGTTACAGAAAGCAAAGAGATTTTCTTGCTCTGATACCACTCTGACACAAACGCGCCACCCAGGGCACGTCTGCTCCCTCAGGACCTTCTCTTCCTTCAGCCCGAAGAGCTGAAATGCTCTTCAAATCCCTTATCGGGACTTCCCTACACCCACAAAACTCTCCTTATGATCTCCCTTTGTTTTATCGGGAAATCGGAACTCGCGTGATCACGAGTCTCGTGGTCACGAATTCTTGTCTCTTTGAATCCCCGAAACCCGATGGGTAATGACCAATGCTTTGTTGTTCCTGTCGGAAATTTCCTCGTCGGGAAATTGGCACTCGCGTTGTCGTAGACAGCTCGCCTTCCAAATCCCCGATTTTCGATATACCGATACTCCGGTGTGGATGCGACACCTATTCACCTCTATGAACCTGGTGGTCCCCACTCTATATTTCTATCCATCGGGAAATCGCGTGTCGGGATATCGCGATTCCCGTTGTCATCTGCACAGGGCTTTCAAATACCTGAACTCCGATATTTTGCAACCTGTTCTCCACTCAAACACTATGACTGTGTGGTTGTCGCGTTTCGGAGTTTCGCGACTCCTCCTACAGCGATTCTCACGACACTAGGAATCCTGATATGCCGATCCCTGATGCACGTGAGAACTAGCCCTTCCACGTCAATATCTCCCTCGTCACTCT
>SNQJ01S0241825.1:13209-24929 GCA_010110895.2 Picea sitchensis
TTATATTCCTGGTTTGATTCCAGCAATCGCTCCTTCACCCTGCTGTGAAGTTCTTCCATCGCCTCTGCGAATTCTTCAGTGCTTGCGCTCTTAGTTATTATCTGCTCTGAATCCCTCAGTTCAGAAACTCCTCTTAGCTGCCTGCCGTATACAATCTAAAATGGACTTTTTCCTGTGCTTCTGTTCACTGAGTCGTTGTACGCAAACTCTGCCTGTGGAAACACATTGTCCCAACTGCTGTGGTGTTCTGTCACCAATCTTCTTAATAAATCTCCCAGACTTCTATTTACCACCTCTATTTTCCCATCCATCTGAGGATGATAGGCAGTGTTAAACATCAAGTTAGTTCCCATCTTCTTCCAGAGTGTCCTCTAGAAATGTCTAATGAATTTCGTATCCCTGTCCGATACTACGCTTCTGGGCAACCCGTGAAGTCTAACGACCTCCTTGAAGAACAAAATTGCGATATGAGTTGCATCGCTAGTCTTTTGGCATGGGATAAAATGTGCCATTTTGGAAAATCTGTCAGCCACCACAAAGATCGAATCATGTCCTCTTTTCATCCTAGGCAATCCTAATACGAAATCCATGCTGATTTCATCCCACGGCCTCTCGGGTATGGGTAATGGTTGATAGAATCCCACATTCTGCTTCCTGCCCTTTGAATGCTGGAAAATTCTACATCTGTCGACAAAATTCTTGACTTCTGACCACATTCTTGGCCAAAAGTATGCTTCGCTCAGCTTTGCAAATGTCTTGTCGTGGACAAAATGCCCTGCTAATCCACCACTGTGATTTTCCTTTAACAGATTCTCCCTCATGGACCAATTCGGAATGCACAGTTGATTGCCTCTGAACAACAATCCTTCCTGGATCATATAATATATCCATGGGCTTCTGTCTCTGAGAACTGGATTCTCAGCTGCTTCATATGCCTCTGCAAAATCTGCATGACCTGCATACATGTCCCTAAGATTTTCAAAACCCAATGTCTTGACTCAGAACTCCTGCAACAACAAACACTTCCTGCTCAAAGAATCAGCCACTTTGTTAGCAGTACCTAAAATGTGTTTAATCACAAATGTAAAACTCTACATATACCCTACCCATTTAGCATGTTTCTGATTCAACTTCTCCTATTGAGTCACAAACTGCAATGCATGATTATCACTATATAAAACAAATTCTTTCAGGATCAAGTAATGCCTCCATTTCTTCAATGCCTGTATGATAGCATAAAATTCTTTGTCATATGTGGAATACTTTTCCTTTGCTTCATTCAGATTCTCGTTGAAATATGCAATCGGTCTGTCCTCTTGGCTCAAGACCGCTCCTATGGCAAACCCTCTTGCATCACATTTCACCTGGAACACCTTCCTAAAATCCGGCAACACCAAAACTGGCTATCCCGTGATCTTTTGTTTCAACAGGTTGAAACTCTTCTCTGCCTCTTCAGTCCAATGAAAAGATTCATGTCTTTTCCTAACTATGTCCATCATCGCTATGCTAATTCCACTAAAATTCCTGATGAATTTTCGGTAGAAACTAGCCAGTCCATGAAAACTCCTCACCTAGAAAACACTTCTCGGTGATGGCCAATTTTTAATTACCTCCACTTTACTTGGATCCATCTTTAATTTATTCGTCGATATGACAAATCCCAAGTAAATGAGTTCTGTCTTCATAAATGAATATTTCCTCATGTTGATCAATAGCTTCTCCTACTGTAGATTCTTCATTACTGCATATAAATGCTTCAGATGTTCTGCCTTTGTTTTACTGAAAATCAATATGTCATCCAGATACACGATGACAAATTTCCCGATGAATTCCTTCAGCACTACATTCATCAACCTCATGAAGGTACTCGGTGCATTCGTCAAGCCAAACAACATGACTAGCCATTCATACAACCCTTCGTTGGTTTTGAAGGCTGTCTTCCATTCATCGCCTTCCCTCATGTGAATCTGATGGTATCCGCTTTTCAAATCAACCTTTGAAAAAAAATTGGCTCCACTTAAACAATCCATCAAGTTGTCCATCCATGGAAATGGAAACCTGTACCTGATGGTTATCTTGTTAATGGCTCTGAAATCAGTGCACATTCTCCAACCTCCATCTTTATTTGGACTCAATACCATTGGAACGACACACAGACTTAAGCTTTCCCTGATCAGTCCTTTATCCAACAATTCATGTACCTGCCTTTTAACTTCTTCGTTCTCCTACGGCGTTAACCTGTACGCAGCCTTATTCGGAAAACTAGCTCCTGGTATGAGGTCTATATAATGACTCACACTCCTCATCGACGGAAACGAATGAGGTAATTCATCTACCACAATGTCATCGAACTCTTCCAGCAGTTCCTGAATTTCTTCAGGCAAATCATCCACTCTTGTGTTGGTCAAAACGATTTTGGGTTTTCTGACCACAAAGAATTGTGGATCTTCCTTCTTCTTTACTTTTGCCAAAAGTTCCTTCGCACTCATGAGAAGTACATTATTTCTCGGTTCTAGTTTTACTTATTTATCTTTAATTGGAAGTAGCATATGTGTTCTTCCATTCTTCTCCAAAGTATACGTATTCATCTTCCCATCATGAATTATGTTCCTGTCATATTGCCATGGTCTACCTAGCAATAAATGACATACATCCATAGGAATAACATCACATAAAATCCTATCATTATATCCTCCTATCTTAATGTCCACTAAGCACTTTTTAGTGACATTTACCTGATGTCCCTTCTATAGCCATGAAACTTTGTATGGACTCGGGTGATCAGTTGTCTCGAGTTCTAATTTCTCCACCATCTCGGTTGAAATGAGATTATCTATGTTACCGCTATCCACGATGACCTTGCATTTCCTGTCTTTGGTTTTGCATGTGGTTCTGAAAAGTCTGTTTCTTTGAGCGGTGTCCTGCACCTCCTTCTCAGGTGTTAAGAGAACCTTACACATCATCAATGACCTTCCATCTTCTGCGTCTTCTGCTTCAGCGTCTCACCTCTGTGCCTCAGCGATGTGAGCTTCTCCTCCATCCTTCTTCCTATCTGGACAGTCAACTGCCTTGTGTCCATTCTTTCCACATGTGAATCATGTGATGACTCAACCTATGCCTCTTCCTCTACCTCTGGTATGAGGAAATTTGTTATTATCAGCGTATCCTCCACCCTGTTCTGTATGCTGCCTTCGTTGTTCAGCGTGTTAGCCTCGCTATGAACTTCAACCTCTTTTTGTTCTAGTCTGAGGTTTCTTCCAGTCGTCCTTGGATTTCTGGAACCTATCTTGGGCAACTGACTTATCTTTGGGTTGGCTCCTACCTCGGCTTCGCTATCCTGGCTTACGGCTCAACTTCTCTTCAAATTTCAACGCCATCTGATACGCATCCTCCACTGTTCTGATGATTGTCATACTCATCTTGTCCTGGATATCATATCTCAAGCCAGTCATATACCTGACAACTTTTTTATCATCGCTCTCTCGATGACCTTCTCTGATATTTAGCTTGTAGAATTCCTCGGTATACTCCTTTACTGTCATCAACTTTTGTCTCAGGTTCTGCATTCTCCTGAAAAATGTGATTTGATAATCCCTTGGGATGAAATTTACCTTCATCTTTGCAATCATTCGATCCCATATTTTAATCTTTTGCTTTCCTTTACAGCATTTATATTCTTGAAGATCGTCCCACCATAATGCTGCGTGTCCCTTCAATTTTGTGACAGCATGCCTGACCTTCTTATCCTCCTCGATATCCTCATAATCGAAGTAGGTGTCAAGAGCTGTAATCCAATCTAGAACCTCTTCTGCATCCAGACTCCCTTCATAAGATGGAATGTCCATCTTTTTTTTCTAACTCATCCGGGCAATAGCTTTAATTAATCTCTCATTGGCTGCATCTTTGGCTACAACTTCTCCTTGTTTTTCAATTTCAACTTCGCCTTCGGAGTCACTCAGATCTCCAACACTAGTTGTGCGTCTCTGCGCTGCTTCCATATATTCTAGTCTCGCTCATAGATCATGTATCTGCCTCTCCATTTCTGGATTTTGTGCTTGTCTCCCTCTTCCTCTCTAGTTCCCCCTATCCTTTGGATCGGGTGATTGTCTTTCTCTCCTCGGCGGCATGGTGAAATTTTCTCTTCTTCTCTGCTACGGAAAGCAAAGAGATTTTCTCACTCTGATACCACTCTGACGCAAACGTGTCACCAAGGGCACGTCCGCTCCCTTAGGACCTTCTCTTCCTTCGGCTCAAAGAGCTGAAATTCTCTTCAAATCCCTTATCTGGACTTCCCTACACCCACAGAACTCTCCTTATGATCTCCCTTTGTTCTATCGGGAAATCGGATCTCGCATGATAGCGAGTCTCATGGTCACGAATTCTTGTCTCTTTGAATCCCCGAAACTCGATGGGTAATGACCAACACTTTGTTGTTCCTGTCGGTAATTTCCTCGTCGGGAAATCGTCACTCATGTTGTCATAGACAACTCACCTTCCAAATCCCCGATTCCTGATATACTGATACTCCGGTGTGGATGGGACACCTATTCAACTCTCTGACCCTGGTGGTCCCCACTCTATCTTTGTATCCGTTAGGAAATCGCGTATCGAGATATCGCGATTCCCATTGTCATGTGCACGGGGATTTCAAATACCCGAACTTCGATATGTTGACACATGTTCTCCACTCAAACACTGTGACTGCGTGGTTGTCGCGTTTCGAAGTTTCACGACTCCTCCTGCAGCGATTCTCACGACCCTAGGCATCCCGATATACCGATCCCCGATGCATGTGAGAACTAGCCCTTCCATGTCACTATATCCCTCGTCACTCTATCAGGTATCGCGAAATCGTGATTTCTGATGCAACAATTCCGTTGTCTTTGGAAACCCCAAAATGTTGAACCCCGACTCCTTGGGATCCTCTGACACGTGTCCCCAAAACCAACGGTTTAGATCTTGTCGGGAAATCGTGGATCGCGATTTCAATGTGCAAGAGATTCTTGACTCCGGAAACCCCAATGCTCTGATTCACGACTCTTCGGGATCTCTTGCCACGTGTCCCTGCTGATGGAAGACTCTGAGCACCCATCGGAATATCGTGGATCGTGATTCCATGATGCAACGATTCTACACTCCTGAAATCCCCGATGGGTAAAATCGCGACTCCTATCCTGATGTCTGACACGTGTCCTGCCGAGATCAATGACTGGAATCCTTTCTCAGGATTTCGTGACTTACAAGGTCTCGATTCTCTTGACCTTCAAAACCCCGATGACTCTGATATCCCGATGACTCTTTCGGGACTCCTCCTCTGCCTCTGGGCTTAACCCCTGCGCATCTCACCGAGATCTAACGGCTAGCGGAATTTCACGAATTTCCTCTGCGAATCCTGACCGTCGGTTTATTTCCTCCCTTCTTGAGGAATTCTTAGCACGCAAATATTCTGTGCAGCTTTTCGATAATTTCGAAGGCCTTGCTCCTCTTGAGCTTTCTCCAGCTTCCGCAATCTCTTAGGAAAAAGAGATCTTTCTGCACGCACTTGCAACTCTTGCCTGAAACCTTTAATGGTGCAAGAACCCGGTGCTCTCCTTTGACGATATCACGAAGGTGCTATACCTCCTGAGATTTTCCACTAGGATGCTTTCAGAGGGACTTGCACGCACTCCTTGTGGAAAACATACAACACTTCCCAAGTGTTGAATCCTTCCGACTCTGCGCACTCCTCTAGCAGTAGTCTTCGATCTCCTTTGCTCAGATTTACAACTGTGACTTCTTCTTCAGCCTGCGCACTCCTTGCATGGCTTCAACAATCCAAATCCACTTCTGAGTGAATGAGAACAAGAGTTAGACTACCTGAGCCTTTATCAACGCACTCCTTGCGGATGTTTTCGACTGCACACCTTGCAGGAATCTCCTGGCTAAGATAGAGAAACAATTGAACCTCACTCTCTCTCCCTTTCAGACTTCAGTTTGAAACATGAAATCACATGCACAACATATACAATCAAATGCATAACAAGAAGCAAACATTCATGAGCACATAAATAATATACACAGAGAAACAACACCAACCATGAGTTTGAATCAGAACTTTCTTCTATTAATTCAAATGCTTGTACATGGGTGTTCTTCATACAATATTCTCTGTTTTCTCTTCTCTTCTCCTGAATTCTTCCTCTATTCTTCACTTACTATCTTACAATGGTAGAATGAGGGTGTCTATATCCGTTTTCCCTCTCGGACTCTAAACTATCAAATCTAGACTTAAAATCCTATCTACCAACATTAACTAGATTAAATGCCTCCTATCTACTAAGGACAAGAGTGTATCTCTCAAATTCCAATACAATATACAAAAGGCGCTTTTCATAAATGCATCATTTATACATTGGCGCATCATCTTGGGTGAAAGTTCAAAAAGTTTCGGCTGGACTTGTCCAGCTGTTCATTGTCTTCCATGTTGGCTCGCTTGTCGTGGGCGATGCTCCTGCATCACATTCCCTCTCTGGAATTGAGGGAGGACACTCATACCTAGGATTTCCTACCAATATTCGTCTATAAACATCCCGCGTATATTTTAAATAGTCTCCCGCTATAGAGGTGAATTCTTTTTTATTAAACGTGTCTACTCGAAAGAGGCCTTCAAGATAATCCATAAGTTCCTTTTTGAGGTTGGAATTATCCACAACTTCTTGCTCTATTTGAACCTTTTATATTTTTTAACCTATGTTTTGATATGAATCTGAACAATAATTTGATATTTCAAATCTGATATGAAAGACAATGATGACAATTCTATCATATAGGTATCTGAATTTTACCCAACTTGTGTAATAAAGTGGATGAATGATGAAACAATAGGCTAAAAGGTCAAAGATATTATTTTCTAATGTTAGTTTCCTTTCTTGTTTCCTGAGACTTCCCAATTTCCTGAAGTTTCCCACATTTTGTGTTGTTTTCTGTAAGATGTTTATCCCATGTTTCCTCCTTTGGGTGGGTTCCATTTATAATTCAAGGAAACTAACAGTTTCATATAAATAATAAAACGATAATTTCCCCAATAAATAGAAATTTTAAATTTATATTTGGAAAGGCACATGGAGAAAAAAGGAACAATATTCTATTTAACTATACAGATTATGAATCAACAGTTGCACACAAAGAAAAAATAATCCTTTTCCAGAACTCATCACTGTTGTCAATGACAGGTCAGGAATCTTTTGGCACATGCAAAGTCTTTTAAGGATACAAGGAGGTTTAAATTGAAATGAAATGGATTATGCACTTTGCTTTTATGTTCAAATCGGTTATCTAATATTATCAAGGGTTTATCCATCGATAATTTTGCCTGCTAATCCTCAGAGGCTATCATTCATACCAAAAAACTTCAAAATCCAAACAAGTTTAAGATGTCTAAAACTTAACAACCCTAAATGTTCCCTCCTCTGAGTGGGTTCCATTTACAATTCAAGGACAATTAACACTCGCAGATTAAAAAGATAATTTCCACACAAATGCAAATTTTAAGTTTAAATTTGTCTAGGGACATGAAGAAAAAATGCACAATATTCTATTTAATTTTTAACTTTCCAAATGATGAATCAACAATTGCTCACAAAGAAAATGCAAGCCTATCCCAGAACTCATCACTTTTGTAGATGACAGGTTGGGAATCTTTTGGCACATTCAATGTCTTTTAACGAGGTTTAAATTCAAATAAAAAGAGTTATGCACTTTGCTTTCAATGATAAAATCTGTCATCTAATATTATAAAGGGTTATCCATCAGTACGTTTACCTGCCAATCCTCAGAGGATGGCATTGAAATATGCCAAAAATCTTCAGAATCGAAACAAATTTAAGATGCCTAAAACTTAAAATCCCTGAATGTAAAATGTCGACTAATCAAAAGAAAAAAAAAAGGCACCTATAACAATAATAGCATAGGCTTAATGAACTTGTGGTATAAGTGCTTGATGTCGAGATGGTTCAAAGTAAAAGACAAAGTCCAAATCCATATCCTTGATAGTTGTTGTTTCTTCAATTTCAACTTTTTCTCTTGAGCGACCTTGAGATGAACCTTTTAGATCAAAGCATATATGTATGTGCAGCTCTGTGTAGAACATATTACCTATAACTATAAAATGGACCTATTCAATTTTCCATTTCAATTTATTATAGATATTTAAACTTTACAAGGACTTGAAAAAACAGTTTTTCATTGGGTAATACTATAATACATGGTGTTAGAGACAACTAATGCAACGAGAACATTTTTAAATACTCTAGACCTTGAAAAAAAATCTTATTCATAGAATTTTCAAAGGTCTATATATAGTTAAACCTCAAATATTCAAATGTTATCCTGGACAATAAGGACACTCATATGACATTGCATGTAGAACAAGAAACCTAATAAAGTACCTTATGCCCTCCAGCTAGCTTGACAACATGTAGGCCAAAAAATTTAGTAATCAGAGTGCTTTCATAGGTACGAACATGATTATAATAATTTGGTAGCAATCAAAGAAGTAGTTGTAAATTGGTTGCATGAGCATGTTATATAAGATAAGATAATTTTATTTCTGTCCAACAAATGACCACAATAGTAGGTCAAAGGGACTAAAAGAGTACCACCATTATAATACATAGTGGGACTTCTGTAGAATCTCCTAGATCTAAGAAAAAAAAAAGAAGTAAATAGATAACCCACTTTAACAAATTACTCAATGTTTAATAAAGTATCGACGTGTGATGATAAAATGAAAAAAATTACTCAATGACCAAATGATAAAAAGGATATTAGCAACTAGAATTTTTCGTAACTAGATATTAGCAACTAGAATGGCTTGTTGGTCTTGTTTTGGCTTGGAGTGTGCCCTGTCCATTCCTCGGACTCAGTGATGGGAGAAACCAAGAACACCGCCAATGGCCTACGTTGAGGAGGAAATTCCGGAGGAACCCATCTAAGTTCCTTCGGAATCCATCCTTTTCATAGTGTCGAATGACTGGCATCCCCCCATCCACAATCCAACAAGAAAAAGAGACCCAACCACCATGGAAGGGTCCACACTTATAATTGATGAGGAATTCCCAGAGGAATTCCTCCATATGGACTCTATGGCCTGAATTCAAAACACGAACAGCCTAGTCAGAACAGCAGCAAAGGAGGTCAAGGTGACGGAGGCTATGGACACCTTAGGCATAGAGGTGGAGGAACACCTAGTATTGGAGCCTCCACCACTTATGGCTCTCCCTGATTTCTTTCATTCTCCACCACCTTTCTTCCATCCAGAACAGCTCGATCTCGTCTTCAAGCTAAGGAACTAGATGGTTGACTAGAGACACTCGGACACCCTCATGTACCAAAGAATTGACATGTTCTATGATTCCTTCTCGAATGCACTTGCATCTCAGCATTGCCTGACCTGTGTGAGGACTTTCGTGCTCCATCCTAGGGATGACCCCTTCAATAGCGCTCTGAACAACATGCCCCGAGGTGCTAATGTGTAATTTATTTTCTATGTTCATCTCGCACACTCTCATACTAACTCTCTATACTGGGATGATGCAGTTTTATAGTTATGTCATTCTTTTTTTCAGTTGGTAGGTTTTCTTAAATGCATAGAACAATTCAGTAAGAAATTGATCCGCCACCTGCTCTTATTTTCATTTGGAAGGGTTTGATGCATAGAAGAGTTCAATAAGAACTCGATATGCCACATGCTAACATCATAGTCTACCACCTATTCCAGTATCCACTAATTTGGCGGAACAGGTGGAAAATTGTTAACATGTGGCATTTTTGTACTTTAAAAGATCAGTAGTAGGAAACTCCCTTTTTTATTTACAAAAAAAAAACTTCCACTAATGCAAAAACTTCCATGTTGATCTTGACAAGTGATTTTATGGCCATGGAGTTTCAAAAATAACAAATAGGACTAATGACACTTTATAATTGGTTCACAGTAAAATTCCTTACAACATAGTTACTATAAAAATAATGAAACCACTAAACTACAATTATCAATTTTCACTTGCATACATCACACAAATAACTTTTACAAATTAAAAAAAAATTACAAAACTCCTAGACATTATACACAATATTCTTGCAAATATATCAAATAAATTGATTACACACAATTTCTAAAATCTACAGTTTTGATAATACGATGTATACACAAAATTATTGCAACGTATTCAATAGAGTGATTACACACGATTTCTAAAATCTAGAGTTGTGATAATGAACTATGTTTGTGATTGATTCTCGTAGCCAAATCTCCATTTTTTTGTTGAAATAAATAGGGTAGTTGGATACAATACAGCCATTGAATCATCACTAGTGCATAATCCAATTTGATGTTAAAAGCCTTACAATAAGTCTTTAAGCCAATTTTCCCCTTTAATGGTTAAAACTTTGGAAGGCTGCCATAAATTCTAGGTTGGCTTTGCATAGTAGGAGGAATGGGGAATCACCAGTACTTTATTACATAAAGGTTCCATTAGAGTATAGTGAAAATAATTCCTAGGAAAATTTTCAAATTGATGCTTATGAAGGAAATGAAATAATAACATTAACAATTACTTAGGAAGATTGGCCCCTTGTACCATTCAATGGAAAGCTAATAACCATTATTGGCCCCTTGCCCCCTTGTGAAACCAATGAATTTTTAACTCCTTCGATCAATGATTATTGTTGACATTTGGGTTTATATAGACATTCTAATATTGGATAGAATCTTAAAAGAGATGGGTGTCCTAAATCATTTGGTTCACATGCAATTGGAGGAAAAAAAATGAATTAGTGAAGAAGGTAGGTGGGAGGAATCTTACAATGTTTTGGACGAGATGGTGTCCAAGGGATACAACCCTAATGTTGTAACATTTACTACATTAATGGATGGTCTTTTCAAGAATCAATAAACATTGATGAGGCCAGTAGGGTTCTTGATAAGGTGGTTAAGCATGAATGTTCTTTGTACTTTGTCACTTAACAACATTCTTATTCACGCTCTTCATAATGCAAGGAAGTTACTATAAGAATTTCAAATTTTGATGAGATATCAAAGAGAATTTGTACTCCTCATATGACCCAACAAACATATATTTATTTAAAATAATAATAATAATTGAAATAGTTTGTGCCCCTTCTAAAGGAGATAGATTAAGGGTTGATCATTCAATAGAAGGTTATCTCTCTTACTCTAATATCATCTTTGATGTCTTATGTTGGTGCAATAATTTTATGGATGTGTTGTTGTGTCTTTGTCGAGCATTTCATATGGTTGTTACACACACACACACACACACACACACACACATATCAGATCTGTCCTTGACTGATAACACCTGTTGTTTGGTGGTTTTGTCACATCTTCTTTATCGAATTTCAAATTCTCTTTGTTTCCTAGACTCCATATCCCAATCAAAAGGCACCAGGTATTTCTTGGATTCTCACGTTATATCTTAAAATACAAAGATATTTCCATTCTTAAGAGACAAAGAGATACAAGTTTGGAACTCTTGAAACCCACAAACAAACAAGCATGTAAAATTTAAATCCAAACTTGAACAATTCAATCTCTTAAATTTCATGTTTACCAATGCCTTCAAATTGCTAGCATGATATCCATGGAGACACAAATTGATGAAGAAATTTTATGTGAAGGCCAATAGAACCAATACAACCAAGAAGTATTGAATCAATATATA
>SNQJ01S0241827.1:1087-13443 GCA_010110895.2 Picea sitchensis
GGTACCAACTTACCCATAGGGGCCCACATGACTTTTGGTGTTTCACCCCCTAGGGTTAGGTTTTTGGATGTCTAGGGTTTTGGCATTCATGAGTAATATAAAAAAGGCCTCTGGAGCCTCATTGTAATCATTTCTGCTCAGATGGATGTGCGTAGCAACCAAATCTCTTCTCAAATATAACTACCACCATTCAAGCAAGTGTTTCAGTTCCGTAGTTTTACAGTTTCAACCTATTTCATTTAGTCAATAGAAGATATTTTTCACTAGATATATGTGTTGTTCCTCATATCTTTGTGTTTATTGTATTCAGTCTGTTAATTAGTTCGTTCCCCTCCTAAATCCATATCAGTGGTATCAGAGCAGTCCGCTCTTCATTTATTTTTCTTCGTGCATGTCTCTAACAAGATCTAGGTACAAAAAGTTGGGACTCGAACCAATCGAGCCATTGCAAGATCGATTGTGCTGAGCCCGAAAACAAACCATGGGAAACAAAAAGAAAGATGATGGAGCAGGAGATCCTTTTAAAATGTTGCTCGAGGAAGCCCTTGTGCGACAAAGGAACAAAATGATGGACAACTTTGTGTAGATCCTTCGGTGAATGCCCACAGGAGAAGCATCTTCATCAAGCGACCATGCAACCCCCTTCAAGGTACATGTGAATTTTGATATTCCATTATTTGAAGGACTGATAGATGCAGATGCTGTAGATAAATGGTTGAATATGCTCGAAGGGTAGTTTTAGGTCCATAATTTTTCTGATGGGGAAAAGATTACTTTTTCACTCCTCAAGGTC
Source organism: Picea sitchensis (assembly GCA_010110895.2). NCBI lineage: Eukaryota > Viridiplantae > Streptophyta > Pinopsida > Pinales > Pinaceae > Picea > Picea sitchensis. Next base: position 1,881 of record SNQJ01S0241827.1, read on the forward strand.
GTCCCCCATGTTAAGGACTGGTGGGACACTTACTCTGAGCAAAGTGCCATAGAGGATTTTTCAATATTTGTGGTTTCCCCTACATGGTATTCCTTCTGGGATTCCATTAAAGAACAATACTACCCTGTTGGAAACTACGAGGACCAATACACCAGATGTACCACCCTACATCAAGAAAGGGACTAGACAATACCATAGTTCACCAATATTTTCCATACCTTGCGCACCAAGTTGGGTATCAAAGACTCTGAGTGACATTTGATGCTCAAATACCATGACTGTTTGCATAAATGGAGTTTCTGGACACCGCCGCATTGGGTACGACTTATAGATATGCTATCAAGATCGGGAAAAAATTTAAGCAGAAGAGGTGAGAGTTTGGATCTGCAAACTCCTCACAACCGAAGCAAGGCAAAGGAGGCCCAAACCCACACAGAAAGGGATAGAGAAAAGATGGCCACTCTCAAGACAAACAGTCCAAGATGCAACACAAGAAGGGAAATGAGAAGACGAAGAAGGACACAAGAAAATGGTGTGAATACCATAAAATCCCTTGGCACGACATTGCAGAATGCCACTCCAAGAAGTCACTCGTGGTCGAGCTGAAGGATTTCGAGTCAGGGGCCGATTCTGATTCCAAATCAAATCCAGAAGGAGGGAAGTAGATTATCGATGCTGAACCCAGTTCCACTGTCTCTACCACCAAAGTCCAGCCAAGAAAAATAGAAGAACCAGAGGAAGGGGAACACCTCTTTCACTCACAGATGTGGGTAAAGGGGGATCCACTTCATTTCATTTTCGATAGAAAACATCCACCACCAAAGTACATCCAAGCAAACCAGAAGAACCATAGGAAGGGGAACACCTCTTTCACTCATAGATGTGGGTAAAGGGGTATCCACTTCATTTCATTATCGATAGCGACAATCAAAAGAACATGATCTCAGCATAGGTCGTCAAGCGGCTGGACCTGCCGACGACACCACACCTACAACCCTACACCATCGGCTGGATTCGCCAAGGAAGAGATCTCCATGTCAACCAACAATGACGTGTTCCCTACAACATCAAGCCCTTCAAAGATGAGGTATTGTGTGATATTGATCCTCTTGAAGTTTGTGATGTTCTTTTAGAACAACCATATTTGTGGAAGCGTCATGCTATGTATGAGTCTAGACCCCGTAACGTTATTATTACTTTGGGTAGACAATTGTACATGATACCAAAGGTAGCGCCGCCTATCGCTATTTCTTTAATCTCTGCTAAGCAATGCAGTAAGGTCATTTCACAGACCGAGAAGTTCGTCTTCTTTGTGATCCGTGCTCATAGTAAGAAGAAGGTCGCCGACACATTCGTGGCCTCTACACAGATCCTCTCTTTGCAACATAATCAAGTGGACGATATCGTGGAAGAGTACACAGACATCTTATCCTCACCCACTGGGCTACCAACACATTGCCAAGTCAAGCATCCAATTGATCTAACCCCCAGTGCACCTCTTCCTAATGGACCGGTCTATCATCGCTCGCTGATGGAAAATGACGAAATCAAGCGTCAAATCTAGGAGATTCTTCAAAAGGGGCACATCGGACCCAACTCCTCCCCTTGCAGAATCCCGATTGCACTGGTGCAGAAGAAGGACGAGACCTGATGACTCTGCATTAATTATAGAGCATTAAACAAAATTACAGTCAGAAACCGTACCCAATTCCCAGGATTTATGACCTTCTTGACCAACTCAAAGGGGAAAAGTTCTTCAACAAGATTGACCTAAAGTCTGTCTACCACCAGGTTCCCATTGAACCAACTGATGTCTGGAAGACAAATTTCAAATCTAAGGAATGTCTCTTCGAATGGTTGGTCATGTCCTTTGGCCTAAAAAATGCACCAACCACTTTCATGAGGTTGATGTATGATGTATTGAGACCCTTCACCAACTCTTTTGTGGTGGTATATTTGGATGACATCCTCATATTCAACAGAACTTGGGAGGAGCACATGTGGCATATTCAACAGGTTTTGAGCACTCTACGACATCACAAGCTATATGCCAACTTGGAAAAATGTTCCTTTGGCATGAACAAGGTCTAATACTTGGGATACATTGTTGATGAGAATGGGCTACATGTCAATCCCGCTAAGATCCAAGTCATCCATGACTAGACAACCCCGACCACACTAACTGAGCTTCGAAGATTCTTGGGATTGGCCAATTTCTACCGACGATTCGTGTTGGGATTCTCCCATATTGCATGGGCCCTTGGCCACATGACCAAGGGAGGTGGTAGGGAAAATTTCGTTTGTGGGAAGGAACAACAATGAGAATTTGATGAGCTGAAACATCACTTGTTCTTAGCTCCAGTACTCTCCTTTCATGATCTGCAACAACCGTTCAAGAATGAGACTGATGCATATGACTATGCTTTAGGCGTATTTCTTACTCAACATGGTCATCTGGTGGCATACCATAGTGAGACACTCTCAGATACTTTCTGTAAATACCCCACCTATGACAAGGAAATGTATTCCATTGTAGAAGCCCGTCATCAATGGAAACATTATATTATGGGAAAGGAGACGATCATCCACACTGATCACAAGACTCTACAGTTCATACAGACACAAGGGAAGTTACATAACGACCGTCATCAGAAGTGGTCCACCTACATGCAATAGTTCCATATCAACATCAATTATAAGACATGGAGCACAAATCATGTCTCTGACTACCTCAATCGACCTCCCATAGTTGCACTCACCACTGTGCTCCATTCATGTGGACATGAGGCATTTGAGTGGCCCCAACATTATCAACAGGATTTAGACTTCGCCGCCACCTATCATCTCTTTGGTACAGGCACAAATATCACCGATTTTCACATTCAGGACAATATGTTATGCCATATGGGCCATCTCTATGTTCCTGCAAGTGAGTGTGCAAAGATGATTTGGGAAGCCCACTATAGTCGGGTGGGAGGGAATTTTGGCGTGGAAAAACTGTGGTCGTTCTCCAGAAACATTTTTATTGGCCAAAACTTTGACAGGACGTCAAAAAGTATATCAGATCTTGCACTGCCTATTCCATTGCCAAGCCAACCATCAAGAAGCAAGGCTTATACACCCCTCTTCCTACCCCGATAAGACTTGGGAATCCATCTCGATGGATTACATGTCTAGCCTTTCGTCCACCAAGGAAGTCAATGATTGTGTATTTGTGGTCGTTGATCGGTTTTTGAAGATGGTCATTCTCACAGCCTACAAGAAGAACATCACACCGACATATACTGCCAAGCTCTTCTTCGAACGAGTGTGGGTCCATTTTGGGATACCACAGACCATCATCTCCAACCGAGACAACATGTTCCTCAACACATTTTGGTCGAGTCTCTGGTCACTGTTAGACACCAATCTCACTAAATCCACTGCTTTCCACCCCCAAACAGACATCCAAACAAAGGTCGTTAATATGATGATTGTGCACATCTTGCGCATGTACAACTCTAAGCATCCACGTACATGGGATGAGAGTCTCCCCTATGTTTAGCACAGTTACAACAAGGCTCTCCATATCTCCACCAACCATAGCCCATTTCAGGTGGGATTGGTATTCAAACCCTTGGGTCCCATTGATGTTGCACTACCTATGGCCACCACACAAACAAACTCTGCCCATTTTCAGTATGAGACTGACACAACCACCAGATTCATTGAGCAGATTCAACACATCCACCAACATGTCCAAGAGATTTTGTAGAAAGCTAATGCTAAGTACAAGCAACGCCATGATCATCATAGGTTACCACACCAGTTTCAGGTTGGAGACAAGGTATGGATACACTTGCAGAAGGAGTGCCTTACATGGCCCCATCAAAAGATTCACCCACTTCTCTATGGGCCTTACACCATCACCAAGGCTGTGGAACAATGCTTTTGAGATCAACACTCCACCATTCCTTGGCTTGCACCCAATGTTCAATGTGGACCTCCTTCAGCCATATTTTCCACCATTATTGGACACCTCAGAGATCGCAGAACAAATGAACCAACAGAGATCAACCCTGACTGCATGGAACATGCATCCACTGATCAGATAGTGGACACACAGGTCAAGGGCACTCGCTAGCAGAGGATCCAACTTTATCGGGTTGTCAAGGCAGGGAATCTCCTACACCAAGGCGAGTGGCTCACCCAGGGCCAAATCCAACAGAAGTTTCCTCACCTGATGGGGGAAGTCAACGCATTAGAGACCATTGCTTCCTAAGGAGGGAGGATTGATCCAGGTGGATATTGGTGGCCACCCACCTATTCCAACTGAATCCTATTGTCAATTTTTAGTTCAACACGTTCTTCTGTACTTCTTTGTAATTGTGGGTTCTACACTTCTGGGGCTGCCTGAAGCCCTACACATCTTCCAAGTGGATACTGGTGGCCTCTCACATAATCCAACTGGATTATTTTTTATGCTCGCATTTCAGCACAACTTGTTGTACTTCCAGGGTCATTTTGGATTCCTAAACAATGTTTTTTTGTCTCACCACCGTCAAACTATAGACAGAGTCAAAGTTTGACGACGTAATGTGTAGTTCTCTAAAAGACCTTTCCAATGGGATATCACGCACCTAAATCGAAGTTCATATGCAAAGTTTACGATCCCAGGAAGTTGAGGTACCAACTTACCCATAGGGGCCCACATGACTTTTGGTGTTTCACCTCCTAGGGTTAGGTTTTTGGATGTCTATGGTTTTGGCATTCATGAGTAATATCAAAAAGGCCATTGAAGCCTCATTGTAATCATTTCTGCTCATATGAATGCACGTAGCAGCCACATGTCTTCTTAGAGATAGCTACCACCATTAGAGAAAGTGTTTTAGTTCTGCAGTTTGACAATTTTAGTCTATTTCATTTATTCAATAGAAGATATTGTTCACTGGATATCTGTGTTGTTCTTCAATTCTCTGTGTTTATTGTATTTAGTCTGTTAATCAACTCATTCCACTCCTAAATCCAGATCACTTCACAATGTAACACTACCACCTACCACTCATGTTGCCACTTAAACAATTACATGTATGGATACCTTACCATGTGGACCAACCTTGTAACTTTGTCATGTATCCACTACTAGATACACCTATCTCCACTTTCCATGTTAGCTAAACAAATACATTATCTTCCATGTGTGCACTAGCTAGGCTTCCACATCATCACGCTCTACCATGTGATTGCCACATGTCATCACTGTAGACCTTCCAGGTTAGTAGTCTAATCAACATGACACATGGCACATTATCAACTTTCCACATGTCACTTTGGGAGGACCCCCCTGCATTGTCCCTTTGGGTTTTGACAATGATTATTGAATGGACATTATTTTCCTTTCTAATTGTGATTTAGGTGCAATGTTTTTCATTATGGGCATGCTCTATGCACCTAGGTGGTTAGTTTCTAGGAATTTTTTTGTTTTGATATTTTCCATTTTTCAACTTCCAAAAGGTTTATATTGTGCATTCGATAGCCTTTTTATGTGTCATTTTTTCAAAAGTGAATTATCTTTTTTTTGAGGACTTCTTATCGATTTAGTCGATTTCTATTTTTATATTCCTTTTGATTACTATTTTTGATATGACATAGTCCAAATGAGATCTATCTTAACAATATTGATTGCTACTCTTGGAAATCTTACAAGTAAAATTTATTGATGAGTAAAGGAATCTACAAGGTCACATTAGAAACATAAATTCCACCTTTAGATGCATTACTAAGAGCTAAATGAGACAATAAAAATGACAAATCCTATATATTCATTGGGATGTCGATCTCCAAATATTTGAAGTTTCATCTTCAAGGGGTTAATACTGTAGATGCAACTTGGAATAAGCTTGAGCAGTTGTTTGCTAAACACAACCACATTCAAGCACAATAACTTAAAAACCAACTTATTTTTATGAATCCTAATGATTTTGTATGTATTGAAGATTATATTTCAAAGTTTAAAGCTTTGCAACTTTTACTTCTAGACTATGGGGTTAAGAAAGATGATGACCAAATTATTTTTTTTATACTTGTAAAACTTTGATATGCCTATTCTATTTTTGTGTCCACTTTTCATCCTACTAGAGAGATTTTCATTAGCCAACATACTGCATATAATATGCCCTCTTTTGTGTTGAAGAGGTTAATTCAATTGATTGTTGGCTGATGTTGATGGGCATTTGGCTAGTTCCCTGCCAATAGGTGCTTGGTTTGAATCTCCCTGGGTCAGTTGCACCAGTCTAAATCGATGGGTTTACTAGGGATGTCATCCATGAATGTGAGGAAGCATCCCTTTGGTTCCTGGATGAAGTTTCCTTGGAAAAATAAATATTTCTTATTTTGAATCATTTTGTGATTCTATAACTCTAGAGTAGTATATGCTCTTTCACCTTGGAGTGATCATGAGACAACATATCACGTCCCTTTCATTATTTTCATGGCCTCAAAGTTTTGCAAACAAATGAAGGAATTTCTCTTTCTCAACCTAACTATGCTTATGGACTCTGTCGTTGCTTTCACATAGATGAATGTAAACCAACCTGATCTCCTCTCCAATTTAGAGTTAAACCAGTTCCCATTTGTTCCTCACATTATACCCAAAATGGAGCTCCCTTTATACATGCATTTAGTTGGTAACATTTTGTATCCAACTCATAATTGGCTTGACATTTCCTTTGTTGTTGATATTTCCTGATATATATATAAGATCCACACAAAATAACATATAATGTATCAAAGAGGATACTTAGATATATTCAAGGTACACTGTAATTTGACATACAATACCATTTATATGGATATTCTATTTTGGTTGGTTTTATTGATTCAAAGTTGGCTAGTGACCTTGATGGCCGAAAGTTCACTACAAGTTGTGTTTTCAACCTTGGTTTGGGATCTATTACCTAGTCTTGCATGAAATATAATGCCATTTCTCTTTCTTCACTAGAAGTAGAGTATTGTGCAACCATTCATGCAAGTCAAGAAGCCATTTAACTTTAACACATCATCTTTATTTGCATATGAATAACCTATGGTGCAACAATCATAGTGTCATTCAACTTGCTCAACATACAATTTGGAATCAACACAATAAACACATTGGTTGATAAATGCACTTCATTGAACAAATTATCTGGGATTGAGTCCTTGCAGTGCTCTATTACTGAACAAATGATTTAGTTTTTGACATTTTACCAAATCCTTGATAGAAGACAATAATTTATATCTTTGGTATATGCCACAAGCTCAAGAAGTTATCACTATTGTGGATGTGCTCTATTTCCCTTTCCCTTCTTTTTTGTCACTTCAAAATTCCTTCAATCCTATCCCAAGTTGCTCTTAAGGAGTGATGCTAGGATATTTCACATTAGGAGTTAGTTTAAGTTCAACATGGTCAAATATGTTTTTAGTGTGCTTTTGTTCTTAATGAATTTGTGGTCATGAACATGTCTTATACATGAGTGATCCAATGAGTCAACATCTCCTCAATATAGAGACATTTAATCCAGCTTAACAACCCATTGGTTCATTATATTTATTTAAGGATCATGGCAAATCATTTGTCAATGGTTGATACGAGATATATTCTAATGTAATTAATTTTTTGAACACTAATAAATGTCCTTTGGCCTCGTCTATGTTTACCCTCTCTTTGAGGGGTTTTGCCACATACATATTGTTGCCAGTATATTTGATATGTGTGTGAGTGAATCCTATTATTGGTGTCTAAACCTATGTGATTGTACATGATTTACCACCAAAATTTTCTAATCCTTCAAATAACTTGGATATTTCCATGAAATTATTGGAGTTCTTTTTGATCCCCTATAAAGGACAAGTCTTATGTTTCCTTGCATGTTTCTTACAAGCCCCATGACTTGTCTTCCATCAAAGTCCATATATCCAACTCATCTAGGTCACGTAATTGTGCTTCATCTCATATCAAGGACCTTCATTAAGTGTAGGGAAATGACATAATGCAATAAATAAAACATAAACATAAATCTAAGTATATTTTAGATGATAGAAGAAGTGTACCATCACATGAATGGGTTCTACTCACTATCATTAACAATAATTAGATTACATATAATTATGCCATTGTGCCACAACACTAACCTAAGTAGGGTTATTCTCTCTTTAAACTATTTGCTCTTTATCTTGATGCCACCTTCACTTTTAGGGTTTTTTCCTAATTCCAACTTGTCTAGACTTTGATAGACCAACCAATCATGTTCATTCTCCCTAAAGTTATGTCACTCGACTAAAATAATCCATATTCCTTTACAAACTCTTGGCTTCTTTGTTCATTCTAGACTACCTTAACCTCCACATTGTAATGGTTCAACACACTCTAATATTTTCTCATCTCCTCTATAAACCTAATGAATCTTTGCCTTCCTTTTGCATGCTCGTATTCATGCATATTAGGTGCACTAACCTTTCCCTTGTGCCTATATTCCACTCCCACTTTTTTCATACTCTACTTTCTAGCTATTTGATACACATATCCACTTGTCACAATTCTTGATGCTTATGCATCAAATTCCCCTTGTGAAAATAATAATGCACATCCTTGCATAAATTCATCACTTGTTACATTAATTAAAATATTTTCCTTGCAAAACTTTGAATACTTCTAGTTAGGAAACCAAGTGATCTCCATACATAATTAAGTTTTTTTCCTAAGAAAAAAATCATAATTTTATTATAAATATAACAAAATTATAGTTAGTAGATACAACATCAAATTTCCAAAACGTTTCCTTATGAAAATAATAAGGATGTCATATATAACTAAAATAATACAACAAGATCCACATAAATCACTATAATTATGAATCATTCACTAAACGATCCTTATAATTATACATAAAACATCAAAGACACGATCCACCATAAAAAAATATGATATATTCGATGTATTGACCATCCACCATGTCTAACTTGTTATTCCTCTTTACAAACTATTTTTTATATGATAATATTCGATGGATTGACCATCCACCATGTCTAACTTGTTATTCCTCTTTACCAAACATTTTAAAATTATTTTCTTCAAATATTCTCAACATCTCATACATTTATTAGTCCCTGCCCTTTAGGCCGAGGGACTTATAATAATTGATTTTCACTATTCTTATTAACTTGACACATAAACCAATGCATTATAATCATTTAAACCAAAGTTTTTGACAAATCATGCAATTTAGGTGGTTTATTAACCTAAGTTTTAGGTTCGACCTCTTATTTGTCTTCTTCCTGAGGCAGAGGGAGAAAATAGCTTAGTTTATCAATATATGTTTGTGTACTCATTTTTCTGAAACGAGGTAATGCTAGAAATTAATCTAGCATTTCTTCTTAGAATTTAATGTTTGCTACAATTTATAGCCCATAGTGCATTTACAAAATCCTTTCCAACCATGTTTTGTACCACCCTGATGCCGACCATGCGGTCATGTGTTGCACCGCCCTAATTTCGACCGTGTGTTGTAAGACCGCCCTGCTACGCCAAGTTTTCTTTCAGGTTCTTTCTCTGCAACTGAATTAGAATTGTTACAATGGTAATTGAATTGAGGAGAAGAACTCTGCTGGAGGTGGAAGCCTTTGCTTTCATTCAACAACTCAGTTAGGCTTCTAGAAGAGCTTTGCTGCTAGATTTTCTACTGGATAAATCTAAAACTATTCTTAACCATTGCTTAGGTAAATTTCTTTCCCGTGACAAAAAAAAATACACCCTACTTACCTCATTTCTGCTTCTTCCCTTATTGCAGGAAAAAGGTATCAAAGAAGGCCTCTGAAATAACCCATGTTCTCTAAGCCATGACCTGTATTTATTGGGCTCTTTCGCTTCCTTCACCAAAAGCAGAGTGTTTGCAGGCTTGTCAGACTACAGGGGCAAAGAAATCATAGGAACCCATACCACCACAATTTCTTGAACCAAATTCCATTCGCAGTGGGTGATAAAACCCCCATAGCTTCGTCTACCAAAATCGCAACCTGCGGTGCCCACCCAGTCTCTATCAGGCACCACCCTTCCAGTCGTCGCTCATAACCTTCCGACAACAACTCCTCTTTCCACTCCAATGATGAACCTCCCTTGGTGAGACTTGACTTTGGCGGCCACATCACCCATAGAAACGACTGCCCGCTCGCTTCCAGACCCAGTGCCATCTCGGTAACCTGTGCCAAAGAAATATAAGACTCTCTGCTGAATGACACGTACATGACAGTTCCCGACGTTTTCCGGTCTAACCACTCTACAATATCGGTTTCCCGGGGTCCTAGGATTTTGTCCCTGCAGGTAAGATCAATTGTTAGTCCGACAACCCACACTGGCTTACCGCCACCGCCTATGAAACAAAATCCAATAGTTTCTAAGAGGGGAAAATCAGGTTTATGCCTTAAGTGTTGGAGTTATGATTCTATGTCCTTGTAATTTTAACACAACAGAGGCCGCACAAGCTAAGCGAACATGGCCCCTGGTAGCCCAATTCACATCTTACACTTCAAAAAAGCTCGAAGCTTGAATGAATAAAATCCCCTGGTATCCCTATTTGCGTCTTACGCTTCAGAAAAGCTCGAAGCTTGAATGAATAAAAAGTATCTCCACCTGTGGCAGAATCTAGCTTCAATTTTCATCTGCTCAAATAATGTAAAGGCATCCTTCTCTCTATTGGTTTTAAAAAGACCATGGAGTGAGTGATTCGTTTGCAAAACCTGTCCCTTGTTCTTGGCGCCCATTTTATCTCTTGACGATATTTTCAAAATTGTCGTTCACCTAAGCAAATCTGAGTACCAAGCCCTGCCTTAGCAGATCTATTCGCACGTATTCAGGTAGCAGAGCCAAGGCGCTAGGAAATAAGAATGCGACCTTGTGTAAGATTACTTGCATTCAATGTAGTTTGGTTTATCCCTGGTGGGCATCGAACCTAGGTTACTGTGATGGATGCAGTCCAAGTGGAGGAGATGCATGGGCATCAAGGAGGAAAACTAGATGGAATCTCATGCAATGGTCGGTTTGTACCACACCAAAATTTTCCATTCCAGTCTCAATGGACACGTTGTTAAGCATTGCACGCTTTTTGTATGTGTCTGCATAGAGAGTGATTTAAAACAAATGCTTTAAAAAGCGATTCTATGGAGGAGACTCTCCATGCTCCATTGCTTAAAAGTTCTCACTTTGATTACCTCTTCACTTTCAAAATTTGGTTTTCTTTGTTATGTTTATTTATTTATTTTCTAATATAAATGTTAGAGAGAAGTTTATGTAGGGGTTACTCTTTTTTAAATCTATGCCATTCATCTAGTACTGAGCTGAGTGTGACTATTGTTTTACTTTATCATTATTCTGAATCATCATTAATATTATTTTATAGTTACCATTTATCTGGCACAACAACTTTGTTGTTTATTACAATAATAAATATATATTCATCGTTTAAAGAGCATTTGTAGTATCTGCCCAAGCATTTTCAATATCAAAGTAATGATGGATCACTATCAAAATTCAGTTTTCTTTGTTATGTTT
>SNQJ01S0241828.1:0-13443 GCA_010110895.2 Picea sitchensis
GCTGCTATAACTGCTGATAAAGTCATGAAAAGTGTATAGTCTTCACCCGTTGCGAAACCTGATGGTACAATTCTAATCATGTGAATGAATGTGTCGATGTCGAGCATGAAAAGAAGTCATTGGATTACCGACCAATGATGAATGTCGTTAACCAATGTGAGACAACTCACCATTGATGTCAATGAGTGCCAAGGTACCCGAGTACATCTAGCGAAGTGCAAATGAATGAGCTGATGTCGAGCCACTTGCAATATCTGACGATCAAGGGACATTGATGTATTCCCATGATTGTCAGCGAGAGAACTTTCCATTAAGGCATGCAAGCCTCCCGGTACTCAAAAATGGACTCTAGTCTATATCCCGGATAAGGTGTTGAGGTCGATGGGGCAAGACTGTTGAAAGGTGGGCCTTAAGGAATCCCACATCAGTCAACGTGAGTTTGTATAAAAATATTTGGTACGACTATATGAAATATCTCAGCAACAACAATGTTTATGGTAAGGAAATGTAATCATGGAAAGGGAATTGGTTTTATTCAAGAGGCAAACTGGAATGGAAAAAGAAGGAAAAAGTGAACTGAAAAAGATAAAGGAATGTATGCAACTCAGAAAGGAATAGGCATGTGTGAAGTCATGAAAGTTAAGGCAATGGAAGATGGCTTCAACACAGGATGACTAATCAGCTTTGAAGGAGAAATGGGATAGTGTCATAGCATGAAATTTGGCAAAATGTGGAAATAACAGTGTATCACAACATGGTGTATCAGCATGGTCACTATGTAACAACAAACATCAATATGTGCAAAAAGTTTATGTGTAACAACAAAATTTTGTTGTGTATCAGCGAAATGTTTCTGTGTAACAACAAACGTCATGATGTTTCTGATGAGTAACAACTCCTTCAAGCTGTCTAGTAAACATGTTTTTCTGAAATGTTGTGATTCTTGAAGATCACTGTGGCATGTAAAACGAGCATCATGTTCCTGCAATCAGTCTTTAGTATTAATCCTGCAATCAAAACTTCGTGGGAGCATTGCAAAACATAAAATGCAAAATGCGAGCTAATTGAGATAGAAAATAAATGCAATTATACATGTTGTCCGCACTTATTTGTTTCATCCGCACTTATTTGTTTCGTCATTGATGGCTGCCAAAGTGACTTAAGAAAAACAAATGAATGTTAAACATGAAAACATGTATTTGTTATTGGTTTCAGGAATGTTTTATTTATTTATTTTTAAAGAAAATGTCTCATTTTAAAACATTAATGTTTAACCAACCAAAAGTATCGATAATCAAGTGTTTTTTTTATTGTTTTTGTTTTAATCTAAAGAAAATTAAAATAACAAAAATTCTACTAAACCATAAACCAGGATTGCAAGCAAAACACAAGTTACAATTGCTTATACAAAATTTCAATTCTTGACAACCATGGCATGCCACAATCATTCCTTCATACAGTTCAAGATGAGTAAGAGGCAACTGGAAAACTTTTTATCTTCTAAATTTGAACGTGAATGAACTCTGTTGCTCTCGATTCTCCATGAATATTCTGTCAGCATGCATCCATAAGAAAATAATATTCAAACCTCCATGCTGACTGGTATCCACTTTGCATTTAGTTTGAGTAATGACTGGGCGTTCCACTTGGCATAGACGTTTCTTGCAAATCCGTTATTTCCCGAAATCTGTCTTTTACACATTCAAAGAAAAACAAACTGCTCTCAAACCAAGCAGAATTTTGGCTAACCGTGCACATCTCAACTAAATAAGACCCTTCTGCATGAAACCCATGTGGCCGATTTTCAAAAAATTTCTCTATTTTCTTAGAAATTGAACCCGAAGTTGACAGTCTATGAGTGGACGTTAACTGACAGAAATATTAGACCAACGAGCAAGATCATGCTGCCAAATATGACAGCATGGAAGATAATCATGAGTAGATAATAATCTACCCAACCAATCACGTGAAACCTTAACTTATTCCCTTAATAGTCAAGCGTTCAAACCTCCTTATTCTACGATCCATGACGAGATCTCATTTTGGGTAATTAATTGGATGTTGTTTTTTTTCCCGTGTGTTGAATGGAGTTTGCAACAAACCCATCCGATCACCCTATTCTCAGGCCAATACCTAATATTTGATAAATATGCAACGGAATTTAATGGATATGCCAGGAGATTTGGTGGACATGAATCTTCTTATGATGGCTATATCAGATGAAGAAGATCTAACCAAACTATTAAGAAAAGAGTGGAATTTTTTTCTCACAACTATCGGCCAGTCAATCTAGCTTGGAAAGATTTGATCCCGGATCCTCCTCAAGAGCCATTATTGTCTCTCCCGTATGAAAAAAATCAGCATCTAGATCAGAAAACATCCCATACTGTGCTAAGAGTCTCTAGCTTGGCCACACAAACTACGTTCAAAGCACCAGAAGTGAAGATTGAAGCAATGGAAAAGAAAATTTTGTTTGTCCAAAAGAGACTACCATGAGTCTATAATGTTGTTGCTGCAACTCAAACCAGAGACGAGATGGATGAGACAGAAGATTATTTTGGAAATTTAAACGAAGTTTAAATGAGAACAAGGTCTTTGCACAGTCAACAAAGTTTTAGGAATAGTGCAGTTTTAGTTTCACTATTCTTGGCTCAAGCCAAACAATGAACTTTAAACATTCAGATCTAGGCGATGTGGAAATTTAGAAAAGTTTCAGATCTCAATTTTTATTGTTTTTGTTTGCAAGTTTTAGCATGGCAGGTGCAAGTTGATATGATTCCGCCATATTCAATGTAGACTGAAATTCATGGAAGGTGAAATGCGCAGACAACCAAGGTTTTGAAAAAGAGTTTTTTTTTATAATTTTTTATTGTTTGCAGATCACTGTTACAGCAAAAAAAAAAAAAAAAAACGTCACTGTTTTAGCATATAAAATGTTGCTGTAACAACGATTGTCTCAGCATGTAAAAGAATTTCACTGTTTCAGCATGCTATAACAGCATGTCAAAATTTCACTGTTTCAGCATGCTGTAACAACATGTAAAAATTTCATTGTTTCAGCATGCTGTAATAGCATGTAACAATTTCACTGTTTCAGCATGCTGTAACAACTTTTAAAATTTGGTTTTGTTTTATTCGTCTAATTTTTTTTTTTAATTGTGTTTATTTGCAGGTCAAGGACAGAAAAGAAAAACATTCATTCTTGAAATCAATTTAGGCATCCTATTTTCTGATCCTCGCAATCACACGAAGTGCGGAGGAGAGCATACTTATAAAAATTAGAGAAAAAACTTTCTTTTATTCATTACCCTACCTACTCTATGCTAATTAGAATTAAAAATTAGTTACGTGTAATTAAATTTCCAGTGTAGCCACCCACGTAGCAGTAACAACAATATGTTCAGTGGCAATTTCTTGAATGAAAAGTGAAAATATACGAGAGTGAATGAATCTAGTCCCTGTAACAACAAACTAACTAAGTAAAAACAAAAAGACTGATCTAATTGAGTAGTTACCTCGAACCATTGTTCAATGAGGCTTTCGTAGGTACGATTTTCCTCACTCAGATCATGTTGTAAATCCTCTTCATCTTCCTCGATCTCCTGTTCGAATGATTGTTCATCATCGAATATGAAGGATCCTTCAGATGTTGAATCTTCAATTGTTTCTGGAGGAGTATTTGAATCTTCGATCCTTGTCAAGATCTCCTCTTCCAAGGAAGAGGAGATCCCAACATCTTCCAGTATCTGAGTGAGTAGTTCCAAGGTAACACTCATTGTTAAATCATATTGCGAAAAGGGGTTCTTACAGCACCCAAATCAAAATAAAAGAAAAACTGAAAATCACACTTGCTGAAACACATGAAAACCTCTTCACAGTTGCAAAAATTGAAATTCCAGAAATGCAAATTGCATAAATTTAAATCTACACTTGAAAAATGAAATTTGTGTAAATTGAAATTCACACTCTAGAGCTGGCAGGGAGAACATGTGGAGTCTCCACTCAAGTAGCTCCTATGACCCCTTAACAACACATGAAGACACACTTGCAAGAAATCAAACTAAACTTCAATCCATCGTGCTTCCCTGACAACGGTGCCAAAATGTTAGGCGGAAATATTGTCGTTTAATTCCATTTTAGTATTTGTCCAACCATTTAATTTGTCAATCCAAGTTTCGCAGGCTTACAAAGCACACACACTATATATGCAGGACTGAAGTAGAAGTAATTTAATCTAAATTGCTGAAATGAAACTAATCTAGGAAAGCAAGAAACATTAATCTAGGAAAGCAGGAAATTGTATAAAGGAAAAGCAATACAACATGTGAAGAGTTAACGACAAATAACATATGTGAGCTCACACAATAAAGCTATCTTGAATTAAATAACAATAATCAAATGACAATCATGAAATCATAACAATGAAAGAATATGAATCAAAGCTAAGAATCTCTTTCTCTTTTGAATCCTAATGACTACTCTGATTCTAATTACATCATAATTGAATAATCTAATTCCCATAATTCCCTTCTCATGAAGAGAGAGTACTCTCTTTTATACATGAGAGCCTTGAAGATAATATAACCATCTCATTATTACAGATCCACTATTCTCTCAACCTATTTCCCATTATTACAAAATATAATCCCTTTAAATCCTCACACATATCTCTCATATATCTTGGATAAGATATTCCAACCAAATCTCCATGATCTTCTCCTTGGAATGGGCTTGAATTATCTCCTCAAATATTGAAATGGTGGAGGAAGTATTCGAGAAGTCCTTTGAATTAATCCTTCACATACTCCTACACATTACAAAGCTCACACATATTTGAGATATATATGAAAACATGTTGATTTTCTAACATTTAATCACAAATTCCTTTTAAATACTAAAATAAATAAAGTGGAGAACAATAAGGTGAAAACCAAGTATATTTATGGAAATGATATCATGAAAGGTTAATGGGGTGATGAAATGTGAAGAATGATGAAGGGAAAGGTGGATGAGAATAGGACATTTCTGAGCCCCAATAGATGTAAAGCAAGATGATGTGTGTGTTCCTTGCTTCTGACCTCACTGTTAGACGTAAAGCAAGATGATTCCTTGATTCTGACCTCGCTGCTAGACGTAAAGTAAGATGATGTGTGTGTTCCTTTCTTTTGACCTCACTGTTAGACATAAAGCAAGATGATTCCTTACTTCTGACCTCGCTGTTAGATGTAAAGCAAGATGATGTGTGTGTTCCTTGCTTCTGACCTCGCTGTTAGACGTAAAGCAAGATGGTTCCTTGCTTCTGACCTAGTTGTTAGACATAAAGAAAGATGATGTATACCTTGCTTCTGACCTAGTTGTTAGACATAAAAGAAGATGTGACTTGTACTGAGCTACCAGCTTAACAACTGTGACATAGAGCTAGTCTAGTATTGTGATGGGCTAGCTTAGTGCTGTGATGAGGTATCATTTTTTTTATACTAATACATATTGATGCAGATGATGATGGCATTCTTTCAAGAATGACAATGCTACCGATAAAGAAAACTTCCGATGATTTATAGATACGCCAATCAAGATGATATTGATGATGTTGTCCTCCCACCTGATGCTGTTGATGATGTTGTCCTCCCTCTCTCGCATGATGCTGCTGAAGAATACCCTTCTTGTTAAGGGGGAGTGTTGAAATAATGTAACTGCAAATAGTATTCTTATTATTATTGATATTTTATTCATAATATCAATCCCCATTGTGGATTGATCATGTTGGATATTGTAATAGGACCAAATCCCCTTTTGCGGATTGGTCAAAAGACAATTGTAATAGGCAAAATAAGAAGTCGGACCCAACAATTAATTAAGAGATCCAAAAATATAATAAAGGTGGGTTTACCCACCCAGATTGAGAAGTCGGCCCTGCTAGTGAAGAGACACTTCACATGTGCCAGAACTTGTATAAATAAAGGAGGCTAGCACCTCATTTGAACATAACTCACTTGCTCAGTTTGAGAGACAAGTTCCGATCTGTTACCGACATAGGAGAGAGAGAGTGCCGCATATCATGGAGAGGACTTTCTGTTTTAGCATAGAGATCTCTTGGCATTGTATTGGCTATCTATATTAAGGAAGTTTTGCTAGGTTTTCTTCCCCTAAAGGGTTTCCCAGGATAAATGTTGTGTCTCTTGTGATTGTGTATTTCTCAGTGATCTTGGATTATGCTATTGTTATCGAATGAAATGCAAACATCTATAATAATGGCTTAAACATTAACAGGGATTAGGGTTTTGGTATCTACGGAATACCTAAAAAAATTGTATATATTGTATAGTGAATGGTGAAATTCGATATAATGAATATAAGAAAGGTTTTCCCGGTTGAGGGTTTCCAGTATAAAATCTATGTGTACTTTGTGTATGAGCCATTGATTAAATTTTGTTTTTCTTAAGAATCTATTTGCATTGCTTTACTTCACAGGTCTAAAACTTACAAAAATAAACAAGATAAAACATGCATTAAACTAAGCACATCAATCATACATTTGACATAGTGATTTATGTGGAAACCCAATGAGAAAAAAAATCATGGGAAATGATTATCAATTTTATTATTATTCAAGGGAGAATTACAATATCCTTCATAGGCATACAATCATCCTCTCCTCACACAGTCTTCTATCTGCTCCTTGCACACGCTTGCAATCACATTGTACTCCACCTCTATTGGTATTCTCACATATATAACAACTATCACTCATTTATACAAACTGATCATTTATAGATCACATAGTTACACAAGCATTTCATAAATTGATTGCATGCAGGCACATTAACATAGTTGCAGCATGTGCATGTGACTGCATGAGAAAATTCATTGTCATGTTTCCAAAAATATCCATGTTGACAACAATTTTCCTGATATATCATGCCCTTAATTAATTCATCACCTTTTCTGCAAGCCAAGAGAAGCCAAACACCACCATATCTTCTCTAACAAAACAGGTTTCGTAAATATTTATGCAGAATTCAATTTTGTATGGACCTTTTCCAAAGACACTCCACCTTCATCAACAATCTGTCTTACAAAATGGTACTTAATATAAATATGATTCATATTAATGTGATCAACTGGATTTCTAGCCAAATGAATAACACTTTGACTATCGCAAAATACTTTCACCTTGTCCTGCATCCTTCCAAACTCACCCAACAAACCATGTAACCAAATTGCCTCCTCGCATGCATGTGAAGAATCCATATACTTTGCCTCTATGGTGGATAAAGAGATTACATTTTGAAGCTTTAAAATCTAACTAACATGTCCTCCTGCAAGAGTAAAGACATATCCTGAAGTGGATCTCCTTTTTTCCATGTCACCTGCAAAATATGAATCTACATAGCCGCAAATTGAATCTTTGGAACCATCATAGATGATAGAATAATTTCTTGTGCCTCTAATATATCAAAGCACCCATTTCACTACTTCCCAATGTGCTTTTCCTGGATTTTCCATGTTTCGACTGACAACACCAACTGCATGTGAAATATCTAGTCTAGTACTCACCATTGCATACATCAAAATTCCCACTGCATTAGCATATGGTACACAAGACATATAATCGTTTTCTTCGTCATTACTAGGACATAAACATGAAGAAATATTGAAATGGGAAGCCAAAGGGATCTGTATGGGTTTCACATTATTCATACCGAATCTCATAAGTATTTTCTCCAGGTACTTATGTTGTGATAACCACAGCTTGCCATTTTTCCTGTCTCTGTGTATCTCCATGCCTAAGAATTTTTTTGTTGCTCCTAGATCCTTCATATCAAACGCCCTAGATAACTGATCCTTTAACCTGTTGATTTCAACCATGTTATTTCTTGCCACAAACATATCGTCAAAATATAACACCAAAACAATGAACATGCCATTTTCTAACTTTTTAAAGTAAACACAATGATCATATTCACTTCTTGTAAAATTTAGGCTCACCATAAAGGAATCAAACTTCTTGTAACATTGCCTGGGAGACTGTCTCATTCCATACAATGAATTCTTGAGTTTTCAAACAAACCTCTTATTGTGATCCCGAACAAAACCTTCTGATTGTTCCATATATATATTCTCATCTAAATCTCCATGTAGAAATGCGGTTTTAACATCTAGCTCCTCTAACTCAAGATCAAGTAAAGAAACTAGAGCTAACATAATAGGAACTAAAACAAGTTTCACAACTCATGAAAAGATCTCATGAAAATAAATACCTTCATTTTGGGAAAACCCTTTTTCTACTATTCTTGCTTTATACCTTTCGACTTTATCATCAACACCCTTTTTCAGTTTGTAGACCCACTTGCAATTGACAACCTTCCTGTCCTTTGGAAGTTCTACGAGGTCCCATGTTTTACTCATTTCTAAGGCATACATTTCTTCGTTTATAGCTTTCTTCCATTGAGCACTTTCAAATGCCTTAATTGCTTCCTGAAAACAACTAGGTTCTCCATCAATAGAAACCAAAGCCACAGATGAAACATAATCATCATACCTTGTAGGAGGATTTCTGACCCGTGAAGATCTCCTGAGAGATGGTTGAGGCATATACTTAGTTTCCTAGATATTTCTTTCATCTACATATTCATGTTCTTCTTCTAAAAATTCTTCATGCTCCTCCCTTTCTGAAGATGGTTGAGTTTCCAATTGAATTTGCTAAGCTTGTGGTACCTGTTCTTGTCTCACTTCAACATCTACCAATTCTGATTTTAAGAGTGAGGATTCATCAAATACTACATCTATGCTTATAATGAGTTTGTGGGAAGTAGGATCCCACAGTATGTACCCCTTAACTCAATCACCATAACCAACAAAGTCATATTTCTTTGATCTAGTAGCTAACTATGAACGCTGATCTTTAGAAATAAGAGCATAAGCATCACAACCAAATAATCTCAGATTTGAAAAATCACACAAATGACATGTCCATACCTCTTCTGGAATATTAAGGTTTATTGCAGTTGATGGTAACCAATTTATTAGGTAATATGCTTTAAGAACTACTTCTTCCCATAATTCCTGCTGCATCTTGGCATTATTGAGCATGCTCCTTTCTCTCTCTAGAAGAGTCCTATTCATGTGTTCAACAACACCATTCCACTGAGGAGTATAAACCATGTTCTTATGTCTTTCTATCCCAACTTCCTTGCAATAGTTATCAAATTTGTAATGCCCTTATAATTCTAAACATCATTCAGTTTCATAAACATTTATTAAGTAAACTGAAAGAGCAACTTCCTAGCCTAATATTGTCTTTCATGACAACAACTACTGCAACTTAGAATTCTCAATAAATACTGAAATCATGACAGAAAGAAATAAATACAAAACTTGACAAGTACCTGGTTCTGATGCTAATTTTCGTTGCCCTTCCTGCCTTGCTGCCTTTCTACACAGTCCAGTCCTGCCACAGACACAGAAAATAACCACCCAAAACTAATGTCCACCCTGCCAACTAGGAAAACGACCTAGCTCCAGGATATCTACGGATATCCTGGCCCCCGTGCCCAAAACCTCCAGCAACGCGGTGCCTCCCTGATCAATATGTCACAACCAGTAAATCTCATGCCTCCGGTAAAATCTAGATTGCCTCAATCGAGCACACAAGGTCACAACCAATACCATAGTACCTGGCTTCATTTGCTCACAACAAAACACCTGGCAGATCGGAGGCTCTACGCTCCGCGGAAAAACACAGCAGATCGGGCTCTGCTCCCGCGATAAGCAGGTCCGGCATCATTCCCCACGATAGATGGTGCACATCCCCACCTCTTTCCTCCCTTATTCCTCCCGACCAACTCGCGCCTTTACTCCACAACCACCCTCTGTCTCCTGTACTTCGTCATGAATTAATGTTTTATCTCCCCGGGATCCATGTCTTTCTTCTCGCATGCGCCACCGCGCATATCATTTTCTTTGATCTTTTAAATTATAATTCTCGGGTCATTAAATGTGGTCTGTGGTTAGAGTATTACTTAGTTAATCACAATCATTTTCTTTTAATTAATTTTGCTTTATAATCTTTAAACATGTATACAATTTGAATTAGGTGCAGCCACCCACCCACTTAAAGAAACTTAGGTCGAAGTTAAGGTGTCGATGTTACAAATGAAAGAGCGCAGTTCAGCCCACATTTACAACAAATAGCTGACAATGGTAATCAAAGTCCATACATACTAATGTATATGTACCAGGAATGCATGGCGTAGCTAGTACATGTAAACCTTGTGCATGTACTAATAATCAAGCTGTCATTCTTTAATAATTTATGTATGCATTCAATCGGTCGACCAAAACTAGTCTTTTTCATAAAAGACAACGATCACCAATTGTTTAAGAATTTCTTTAATCTCAATTATTAGGTTCAATAATTTATTTTTAAACAAGCTGTGGTTTAGTTACATCATAAAGAATATTCATATATACACATTTTTTTATCAACTCCACCCCGCAGGGCCGGACCCCATAAAGTCTCAACTATCTACTCATCCTTCCTTCTAACCTACTTCCATCTCCATACCTATCCTTCCTCTACTATTCTATATTTGAGCATCAACTATATTGACCTTACTTCAAATGGGAGCACAAGTAAAGTGGAAGTGTGCGGCTCACTTTCGACCAAGCTTCCCTAGCGAATGGCGAAGCTGATCCTCAACACCGTCACGGGGCGTGAACGGCAATCCTTCGGAGGACTTCGAGGTTTCGGAGGATACGATTGGCTACCTCCACCCCTCCTAATAGTACCGGGGTCAACACCCTATAATGGAACTTACCACGGGGAGCCTTAGGGTTGCTAGAGGTTTTGTCATCATTTATTTAGTTTGGTGATGTTAGTACCAAATCACGCAATAGCCCATGTATCATTGTAATGCATTCAAATCAATATAATTTCCACACACATTATTCATACCATAATGTTTCTCAGCAGCAGTCCACATATCCACTTTCATCAACATTAACGCAATATTTCGCAGCCCATAGCATAACAGGTTAGTATGCAACACAAACTCATATATTTCTATGCATTATCATCATATAGTTTTGCACTTTCCTCACATTTCAATTTGGTATCCGCATTGCAATACATTCACATCAAAATTTTCAATTTGAATTAGATTTCACAATATTCCGTAATTCGCCTCTTTGCACACATTCACAAGATTATCATTTACCAAAATAGATTTCATGGCATCAACTTCATTCTAATGGTATTTAAACATTCAACAATTTTCTCTTTCTCTGTATATCTCATCGTATACATCATCATCAACATTTAAACATTCATAAAATTTCCCTTCACATAATAGATGCATTATATACATCATCATTGATAACATTTAAACATTTCATAGAATTCACATTCACGCAATAATCGCATTACATGCATCATCATTGATAACATTTAAACATTTCATAAATTCACATTCACATAATAGATCGCATTACGCCATCATCATTGATAACATTCAAACATTTCCTTAGTCATTCAAAATTTTAAAGTTTAAGTGTATCCTTAATAGTTTCACATTGATGATACAATGTATAGGCCTCAGGTAATCCCGGTAGTCTAAGCCAAAGTGTGGTGTCACATACACCCTACCTTAGAGAAGCATGTTCTCGAAGTAGTCAAAATAGTGAGGATAGTCTGTAGTGTCACCGGTCTTCCCCGAAATGGCATATCTTTGGACTACACTTGTCCTTTGGACTCCCTTTCCCTTGACTGAAGAGATGAAATGCTCGCCGAATCCCTTATCGGGACTTCGGCTTCCAGGACATTCATGGCTTTTAATACGGGATCACGAAAACTTCGGCGATTACTCTCATCTCTTTCTTTTTTTTTTTTCTCATTCCCGTTAATGTCGACCTTTCATTTGTTGAACTTTCCTTGTTGCACATTCCTTCTCTTGATGGCTAGCGCCTATATATTCCAATACCTAGACGATTCCCTTGATCATGAGTTCCACTGTAAATATTCTATCCTTCTTCGCTACCTTCATCTCTTGATACACAAACTTTTGCATATTTCCCTTTATCAACTTTATATGTTACATCTTCCTATATTTGATCTTCTTCCTTTAACCAACCATTGTTTAGAATTTTAAATTTTACCTTTCTAAATGGCACCATATCAGTTGTATGAGTTTGGAGATTGAAATTACTTGATCATGCATCATGTGATACGAATATTTACCTTAGAAATCGTGTGTTGAGGTGCCCGTATTTACCATCGTATAGAACATGGGTTCAATCGGGTTTATTTAATAATCAACACAAAATTTACCAATATTTGATGTAGTCAATGTATAAAAGATGTTCGTTATTGTAAGTTTCGGCTAGTACTTTACAATTCACAAGCCCTTCTCAAATTCATTCATCTTAAACCATAACATCACTTCCGACTCATAATTTTCAATACATCTCCACTCAAACAAAACTCGGGAATTTATACTCATGTCTTGAGTGCTTCTATGAGTTGCCTCGATTTCCCTTTCACAACTGGGAATTGGGCTCCATCAAATATTGGTAAATTTTATTGTTGATTATTAAATAAAACCTGTGAGTTGTAAAGTGCTAGCTGGGAAACTTACAATAACGAATATATTTTATACATTGACTACATCAAATATTGGTAAATTTTGTGTTGATTATTAAATAAAACCCGATTTGAACCCATGTTCTATGCGATGGTAAATATGGGAACCTCAAGACACGATTTTTAAGGTGGATATTTGTATCACATGATGCATGATCAAGTAATTTCAATCTCCAAACTCATACCATCGATATGGTTCCATTTAGAAAGGTAAAATTTAAAATTCTAAACAATGGTTGTTGTGCTGGAAGAAGACCAAATATAGGAAGATGTAAACATATAAAGTTGATAAAGTGAAATATGAAAAAGTTTGTGTATCAAGAAATGAAGGTAGCGAAGAAGGATAGAATATTTACAGGGGAAATCATGATCAAGGGAATCGACTAGGTATTGGAATATATAGGCAGTTAGCCATCAAGAGAAGGAATGTGCAACAAGGAAAGTTCAACAATGAAAGGTCGATACACGCAGAATGAGAAAATTAAAAAAAAAAAGAGTGAGTAATCATCGAGTTTTCGTATCCTGTATTAAAAGCTATGAATGTCGGGAAGCGTAAAGTCCCGATAAGGGATTTGAAGAGCATTTTAGCTCTTCGGGCCGAAGGGAAAGGGAGTCCAGTGGGACAAGTGTAGTCCAGGATCTGCTACTTGGGAAGACGTCGAGACAGTACGGCGAGACTATCCCTCACTATTTTGACTACTTCGAGAACATGCTTCTCTAAGGTGGGGTGTAGGTAACACCATCTTTTTGACTTAGACGGCTAGGATTACCTGAGGCCTATACACTATATTTCCTAGTCACAG